>JAGFPH010000012.1:1857535-1869205 GCA_018207615.1 Philaenus spumarius | reverse complement strand
AAATAAATCACACACATTAAATTATTTCGCATTACAAATCTAACCTAATCTCCTGGTTTAAATCCTAACCCAACCTATATTGGTTTAAACCTAATACTAACCCAACCTGATATAAGGTGATGGTTTATAGCCTTAACACTAATGTAGGCTACTGGTTTAAGACCTAGACGTACAACTTAATTTGTTAGTTTACATTCTAACGGCAGGTTTAAACCCTAACCCAACCTAGTGGTTAAAATATTAAACCAATCCAACCTGATTTTAAAAATCGAATTTAATTTGCTGGTTTGAGACAAAGTTTGTGACCTGGCTTTACAAATCTAACTTAATCCGCTGGTTTAAAACCTGACTCTACCAGTGGTTTAACACCAAACTTGGCCTGCCTAAACTACTGATTTAAAAACTAAAAACTAGGTTTAAACCTTAAATTAACCCAAATTGATATTTAATATCTAGACTAATATGATGGTTTAACATAAAAAACCTAAACCAGACCTGTGCTGGTTGAAAACATGAATTTCAGTCAACCGATGTTAAAAGACCTAACTTTAACTATTTGTTTAGAACCTAAAAACTTGGCCTAAAACTTAAAAATTAACCCAAACTGATATTTAAAATCTAGCCTAATATGACGGTGTAATATAAAACTAAACCAAATCTGCTGGTTTAAAAATTAACCTAACAGGTTCCTAACGTAGCATGTATCCCCCCCTAACGTAGCATGTATTAAACAACCTTGTGGTTATAACGAACCTAAACCAATGCAATTATATTTAAACTCTGGTCTGATCTTTTAGTTTATATCCGTACGTAATCTAAAACCCAAATATACACAACCTGATAGTTAAAACCTAACCTAAACACACCTGCCAGTTTACAAACTAACCTAACCTAACATAATTATTTGACAAAACATTCATATTCACGATGTCATTTAAAAAATAGCCAGCATTTTTTCGTATTTACGATGTAGATCTTACGCATAGGGAAATTCGATTTCAAAACTTGAAACAAATTATGCCTTTTCCAACAGTGTGACATTTTTACTAAAAAGAACACATTTTTACTTTCAAATACTAAATATCACACGAACCTGACCACAGATATCAACCAACCTTGACAGTATCTAATCATAATACAGTACTTCAATACAATATTTACCTTAACATTGTTACAGTAAAATTATTATTACAAAAGGATAAATATGCTACTGTATCTGACCGCTTAACAATAAACATTCAATCAATATTAAATTATCAATAACATCAACATTAACTGAAGCACAAACACTGCACATACAACTGGAATAACAGTAATCAATAACAACACCTGGCTAATCAAAGAAACAATAGAAAACAATGCTAAAACGTGTCGTCACTGTACCGAAGCTGGAAGCTGTCAGCTGTCAAAATAAAGCTATCGACTGTCTGATACTGCAAGCTTTGACATAACGTTGCTAGGCAACCGCTACCTAGATACGTCATGTCCTATGTAAACAAGTCTTTCATACAGGAGAGAGATGGAAATAGAAACACCAGACGTAATGTTTATTAAATTATCATGATAGCTATGTTTGGAAATTGCAATGGTACTAATTACGAATAGGAATATTATAGTTTAAATTTATATATTATACTAGAGGGCTCCGCAATTAGTTCGCTTAATTCACCAACACCACGCCGAAGCAAATGCAAACAGATTACCGTATACTATGATATTTTCATGGGAATGACGATTGATTAGGACGGAGATTTTCTATTTTTATATTGAAGAGATTCAATTTTGAAGTTATAAAATGTGACCAAAATGTGATATGGTAAATCAGTAATTCAAACTGGTCAAATAAGTCAAGTAAAGAATAAAGTTGGCATAATTTTAGTGATGGGTGTTTGAATTAAGATATAGTAAACCTTTTTCGTTGTTTGTTTGTGAAGAATAATTACCTGATTCTAAATTTGCCAGTATATAAATTGGTTAAGCAAAACATTTTATGAATAAATGTGTAAATGTGTATGGTAAAACAGTATTTCATACTGTTCAAATAGGCCTAGTAAAGAATGAAAATACATAGGCTATAATTCATTTTGATAATTTTTTTTTTCAATATTTGTAAATTTAGTCGGAAAAAATTCTTAGGTTATGCCTAGAATGTTGAATTACCATAGCAACCAATTGAATAAAATAAGAGGCAAAACAGCTGTTTGCTCCAATATTTCCAATAACACCTGATTTCAAGCTTTGAAGCTTCAATTTTTTTCGTATTTTTAACTCTTAAGTAAGGTTTTTATTAAAGTGTAGACCAGAGCCTTGCTGGTTCTTTTAACCTTTATTATAACTAAAAGAGTGTTATAAAATATACGAAATAATTTGATTTGAACATTTAACATTATTTCCCATCTTAGCTTTGGGGCTATTAATCCTACACCTTTATTATAAAAAAAACATAACATGATTATGTGTATAGAATGTTCCAACGGGGTTGGCGTGCGGAGCCCGCAGCGGTTTCCCCTAGTAATTTATAAAAAAATGTTGAACTTCAATTTCAATTACCTTATTTCCATTGTTAAAGTATATTCTTCATCATGATAGCAAGTTACAGCAGTTAAAACGCAACAGGCTCCCAACATACTAATTTCTAGAGGAACATCGAAATTAAGCGTACATCTTAGAAATTCTTTAACTTTTGATTGGTTAAGATAAAATAGCAAAAGTGTATATATCAAATTGAAGAAAATTTAATGCTCTACAACTTCGTTTCTGACAACTTTTCTGAGAAACGGTCATGGGAGGCATTAGAAGCAAATGTTTAACAAAAAGAGTGAGGTAAACACGATTTATTCGAAAATTGTCAATTTTCAATAACTTATATCTCGAAAACAGTTGGGAATTCCACAAATACGTACATAAACTATTTTATAGGAAATGGAATTACATTTCATTTTTTTCTACATTGCACCGTTTCCGAGATATAAGCAAAAACCCTAGAAATAGGACATTTCCACCCCCTCCCGCCTTATGCTCACCTCCCCGGGGTGGGGACTTTTAATATGTTTACTTCCTAACTACTCCTAACAAAGTCCTAAAGTCAAAAATTATCGCATATTTCATGCACTCTACACCCCTCTTTTGAGCACTCATTGACTGGACTAACTGTTTTCATATGTATTTAACGATTAAACCAGCGTATACAGTAAATTAAAACACAGACGATATTGTCAAAGTGTTAAGCTATTGATTCAAATCAGTTGTTTTATATATAATGGTCGCGTGCCACGTCCGTTCCCAAAATTCATAATTTTGTCCATAATTTTTCAATTTTTTTTTTAATTTTCAAATAGGAACCCTAAACATTTCCGTGATAAAAAGTAGCCTGGGCTAATCTCTAAAAATTCATCTACATGCAAATGAAAGTTTCATCAAAATTAGTTCAGCCATTCCTGAGATTAGCCAGGACAAACAAACAGACAGACAGACAGACAAAAAATGTATAAAACGCATGTCTAGGTTTTGGTGTGTGTGAATATCCATATGAGCTTAGAAAAAGGTATTTATTTCGAAATCACAGACACTTCAATTTTATTTATTTGTATAGACTAGCTGGCCCGATCCGGCTTTGCACGGATAGACAAATCAAAGTTAAATGTATATTAACAAAAAATATATTGTATCAATAAATATATTACACTATGTACTTCTTATGGGGATTTTTATTAACTTTGAACCCCCCAAAACCCCCTCTTAAATTTCGATTTCTTTTTTAAACCCTTTCTTAGTGACCACCTAGGGCCCTACAGGAAGCAACATAACAAATTTCATTCCAATCCGTTCGGTGGTTTTTTTAGTAACTTTGAGCCCCCAAAACCCCCTCTAAAATTTAAAATATTTTTTGAAAACTTTTCTTAAAGAACACCTATAGCCCTAGAAGACGCTACATACCAAATTTCGTTCCAATCCGTTCAGTGGTTTTGGAGAAATCGTGATTTAGTAACTTTAACCCCCAAAGCCCCCCTAAGATTTCGAATTTTTTGAAACCCTTTCTTATCAGCACCTACGGCTCTAGAGGAAGCTACATAGCAAATTTCATTCCAATACGTTTAGTAGTTTTAGAGAAATCGTGATTTAGTAACTTTGACAACCCCCGACCCCCCCCCCTAAAATTTAAAATTCTTTGAAAACCTTTCTTAGTGAGCACCTATGGCCGTTTAGTAGTTTTTGAGAAATCGTGATCAGTGTGTCAGTGGATTTGGCTTTTATATATATAGATTATATATATATAGTAGATAGATAAAGCAATACGAAGACTAACTTTATTACGACACAAGGTGTAAACAGCAGATCTACTACCTTAAATAGCTTGTCAGACGTTGATCAATCAAAAGATAAACACTTGGTGGAAATTACCGAGACTATATTCCACCTATTGACCTAGAAATTAGTCAAATCTTTGTGTAACAATAAAGGTTAAACTGATAATTTGTATTAATGATAAGATGAACTTTGGGCTACGAGTTTCAGCAAAGGTTAACAGAGTCGATAACAACTAACAGCCAGCGCATAGAAAGAAGGTTATTCAGATTTCGTGTTAGCAATAAGACTGCATTCTTTCGCTGTTATGTTAACAATGGCATTCCAACTTGATACGCAGCTACCAATGGTAAATACTAGGCTTTTGTTTTGTAAATATCGTAGAAATATGTCAATAAAGAAAACATTCCGTTCCTAATGTTAGAAGCTTTGTCAAATCAGGAAAACGAAAGTTTTAAGACAAATTACAGGGTGTTCCAAAACTCTCCACCGATACTTTCAAGTAATATTTCTGGGCAAAATACAATCTCTATATTTAATAAACGGTAGGCCTACCAGATAACTGCCTCATACTTTCTCCCAGTTGAAACTTTATACCTTCCCAAGAATAATATAGGAGGTGGTTATTTAGAATTGCAAAAGTAGGACATACCATGGAAAATATTAGATGCACGTAACACACATCCATATTATATTATTATTATTAAAACTATTCGATCGATTTCGAACAAATTTGCACCCAATATGTCAATTAGGCCTGTATAGATGAACAAAAAAGGTTTTGAAATTTTTTGAAAAACAACCCCCTTTTTGGTCAAAAAAAACCCAAAAATCAGTTATTATTATTACCTAAACAAGAATTTTTAGAAAGATACTGTTTATGCATAGGGTATGGTAGGGTACATTAAGGGCTACAAATAAACCAAATTTTATCTAAATCGTTTGAGCCGTTTTTTGAGAAATTTTGATTTTTCTCGTTTTTGGGCCATTTTTATGGGGTAAAACCCCTTAAAAATCAAAAATGAAAAAAACGCCTAGAGATATTCCAGAACTACACCTACGTACCAAATTTCATCAAAATCGGACCATTGGTATGGTCTCCAGCTCTGAACACATCCTAACAGACACACAGACAGACATCACCATAAAAACACTTTTTGGGTTCAGGGAGCACCAAAACAAATAATTCCACTAAAAATATTTTTGGGTTCAGGGAGCACTAACACAGAAATTCCACTAAACAATTTTTGGGGTTCAGGGAGCACCAAAACAGATAATTCCACTAAAAATTCAAATTCGAAAATTTGGACGAAAACAATACTTTCTCCATATACAGTACTACTACGTATGGGGGGGGGGGGGGAGAAAGTAAAAATGAGGTTGTTTCTTTGTCCTCTAGAGACTCAAAAACTATTCTACCAATTTCATTATAAATTTCACATTTTATCAATATTGATAAAAATTGATCAGACATTACAATTTACTACAGTCTAATGGACTGACCAATACTATAGAATATGAATTAAACTAACTAAAAGTTACAAATAAAAAATATGGAAGTGAAAAAAAGACCGAGATTCGAACCCAGGACCTTTACTATTCCGTGGTAACACACTGCTAACTGAGCCACCCTGATCACACCAGATATTGGTCGATGTTTTGTCACTTGTACCGATTTAGTGCATTTTTTAAACTAAAAGACTGCACAGCTCGTAGAAACGTAGAAACGACTGTGAAAACAATCTTAATTCTATTTGCAGCTTACAGTTATTTATTGTTTTCACTGCAATTTCCAACCACCCAAATTCAAAAAGGCGGCTGTTTAAAATGTTTGATGATGGGTTTATCGAAAACCATTAACTTGTCAGAAACACAAAATTGGCCTAGAAACAAAATTAAACAAGTATTTAATCAGTTTTTTAGGCGCAACGAGCACTTTTGGAATGAAAATATGCGAACTCGTGATACGCGAGACAGTGGGACGATTTGCGTCGATCATTTCTTCTTCTACATAGGTTTACACACGTACTGATATAAACCAGAAGTTTAAAGTAACAGCTGATCGTAAAAGAAGAAGAAATCGACGAAATAAAATAGACAGTGATGTAACTCAACAGCTGCATGGGTTTAGTCACGTCAAGCTACCGATGAAATTAACATTGTGCTTCCTCGTTTTGTAAGATGTGTTAAAATAGTTTACTTGGTAATATTATCTCTGAAATGAACATTGCACTTCCTAACTTTGTAAGTTGTGTTAAACTAGTGTACTTGGTTTGGTGATTCCTCTAAACTGGACATAGTGCTTTCTCATTTTTTTAAATGTATAAATTTCCTAATCTGATTGGTATGGTAATGAATGCAAATGCATTAAAGAAACGTGCTTTGGTTCATTATAGTTCTACCTAAAATTAAGATTATTTGAGTATATTTACAACCATGATAGGTGTAAGTTATTTTTTATTTTAAGTGGGGCAAGATAAAAATAACGATCAAATTTCGGATTAAACCATTTAACAAACGATTTATATTTCAACAGTTTTCACTTCTCTATCGTCAGTCCCTTGACTCCTTTTTTTTAATTAAAACGTGACGATCAATTTTATTAAATCTCGGACGTTTTTGCAGGATGCCGCGGAACTATCTGGTACCGTTTTATAGAATGGTTCCTTAAGTAAAACTACGATCAAAAGTTTCAATAAAAATAGGCCCGGATACACTTAGTTTTCCATTTATCCTCCATTTTGTTTTTTATAAAAACTTAATGTCTTAGGAAGTAGATAAGATATTTAGTTAAAATTTTATACACTTATTTGTTACGTCAACTTTTACCTGGGCACAAAAATCAAAACAGTGTCTGGTATATTTTCAAAATGCCGGACATTATAATAACTTTAGCGATACAGTATTTAACGCTAAAAATTTTACACGACCGCCATTTAAAAATATACAATAGCCTACAACACTGTTGTGTACCCAAGTAAAAGATGATATAACAAATTGTACACCAAATTTGAACTCAATATCTTAACTACTCCCACAGATATTAGGTTTTCAAACAAAATAGGGGATACTGAAGTCGAAGCGTTTTGGACCTAGTGTACGCATATTGGAACTTATTATCTTAACTTTACGTAAGGAACCAAAGCGTTACCAGAGAGTTCCGGGCCACCCTGTATAGCGTACATTATAGCGACGTTTAGGCTAAAAATAATACCTTATAAGTTTTTAGTTAAGTGTATCACTAAAGATGACGACTTTACAGTTGAAACGCGTTTGATTATTTAACATATGTGTGTGCGAATTACTGTTTATAGGCATTACCGTTCCAAACACGCGAATTATGCTGTAAAGGCAATCAAACTAATGGACAAGTCTTGAGTTAGTGTCGTTTAGAGATATAGACAAAACGTGAGACTTACAAACCAAGCAATGATCAAGTCCTTTGTTATACACCGCTACCGGGGGTTTCCCGTTAGGAAAGATACTGGGTCCAAGTGGGAAACTAGGCTATCCCACAGTAGGCCTACACAGCACCACAATATCGATTGTACATTCTAGTCGTGGTTTAGTTCTGCCATGTAAAACTGTCTGAATAAACTTACACCTTTAAGTCTATAAAGTAGTTTCAATTATTTGTGCCCATCTTAATTAGCCTATTCCGAACTCGGAATAAATAGTTATTTAGTCACGTGACGATCGTACAGAGTGCAATCGTGATGGGAAAAACGATTCATATTCATTGAATGGAACATTTGAATCGACTCACTTGAAAGTACCGAATAAAGGATCGATTCATATCGTTCATTAGGCTAGTGGACAACGAGGACGGATTCCTCAGACGGTCGTAAACATTGTTCTTATAATTATTATAAATAAATTACAAACTTAAATTAACTATATACGACAAATTCCTGTATTTTTCTAGTAAGTATAAATCTTAACACGTTCACTGCTACGCAAATTTCGTATTTCCTACGCTAGGACCTGACCATTTATTTTTTAAATATTTTAAGCCTAAATGAGTAGAAATTACTTTATTTTTTAACCTTTCTACGTAATAATAATTAATATTTTAAAGCGGACGCACTTGTGCGTCCATAGCACATAGGCTTAAAATTGGCGTGCGAAGCACTCACAATGTTCTGTGTATTGAAAATACTCCCAACACGGGGGCTGGCGTGCGACGAACGCAATGCATTGTGTATTGAAAATACTGCCAATACGGGGGTTGGCGTGCGAAGCACGCAATACATTGTACGTCGGCCGCTTCTCATAGTGTTCAGTGTCAAGCTCACATGTGCGTCCTTAGCAGTGAACGCGTTAATTGACTATTTTTTGTAGGTGTTTAATACTTTACATTTTTTTAAATACAAAATTAAGCACTAGCTAATTTTTAAAATAAATATTTAATTTTCACTACAAAGTTAAAGGGAATGGGTGGAATAATGATTTTTTTTTAATGTTTTCACTGCATCCATAAGGATTTTTTTAAATGTAGGCTAAGAAAAACCTGAAAGTATGTAAATTGTAATTTTGCAAAGTTCGTCGAGGTAGTTTAGTAAATGATAAGGGATGACCAATAAAGTTAATTAAGTATAATCGCGCGTTAATGACAGCTATATATTTGTTTTTATTTACCTTTTATCGAAAATGTTGCGCCCAGAAAAGAGGTCTCCTTCGAAAGAGTGGAAAAGGGGACGTGGGATCTACCAAACACTCTAATAGATACAAGGAGATCGTTCCAAGGAACCAGTAGACAAAAACCAGTTTGGGCTGGTTCTAACATGTTTCTTATTGTTTTACCAGACGTAAAAAGCGTCGCGCTCGCTAAACTTTTAAGTAAATAAACTGTACCAGGAACTGGCACATACTTTCTCACAAACATATTTAAATTATTAAACAGATTCACTGTGACTTCATAACTGTAGGTGGGGTAGGAGAAGTGATTTATTAAAGTAGGAGATTAACTAATAAATATTATTATCTAGAGATAAAACTATTCGATCGATTTCGAACAAATTTGCACCAAACACGTCAATTAGGCCTGTATATATGCACGAAAAAAGTTTTGAAAATTTTTGAAAAACAACCCCCTTTATGATCAAAACCCCAAAACATTTTTTGTTGTTATTATTATTAGCTAAACGAGAATTTTTAGAAAGATGCTGTTTTTTGCAAATGGTAGTACATTAAAGGCTACATATAAGCAAAATTTGATCAAAATCGTTAGAGCCGTTTTTTTATAAAAAAATTATAACTGATTTTTTAGGGTTTTTGCCAAAAAGGGGGTTGTTTTACAAAAATTTTCAAAACCGTTTTTCGTGCATCTATACAGGAATACTTGACATGTCTGGTGCAAATTTTTTTGAAATCGATCGAATAGTTTCCGCTCTAGCTTTGTATACATACAGACATACATATTACATAGGCCTACATACATTCATATACTTGCCGGTACGGACAGACATTTTGTAAAAACCACTTTTTTAGACTCAGGGGGTCGCAAAGCGGATATTTCCACAAAAATCTCAACATCGATTTTTTTGCGATCACTGTACTTTCTCTATACTAGTATAGTGTCAGTGAGAAAGTAAAATTGTTAGTAAAATATTTTACCCCACCAGAAATGCCATAATATATTTTTCGGTTTTCTTAAGCTGAATAGATCAAGAAAAAGCAGGTGATGCAGTTCAGAAACGTTCAAAGTTATGATTGGCCATTTTCAGATAAACAGACAAACTTTCCAAATTCAACTCCAATAAAAGGGTCTGATACGTTATGGATTAACTAAAAATTTACTTTCTGATAGGACTAACCTAGATCAGACTGAAAAAATTGTTTCAGAATATTGCAAAACAATTACACTTTAAATGACTACAGTTCGGTGAATGCACTTTAGTACCCTTGAAACGCGTATCCTAATTAGAAGCCTTTCAGCTAGTAGATACTCATCCTGTTGGAGGATTTATAGTTTACCGGTACTTCTATCTGGAATTATGTTAGCCTACTACGACACATGAAAGCCAATCAGTACAAATGACCGGTCCTAGTTACAGAGTAGGCCAATGACCTTACTTGTAGACAGCAACGGTAGGAAATATACTGAATCAAGTTCACTCCAAGTTAGTCTGTACTACGGCCTATAAAATGTATTTCTATATTCCAACAATGAAAACCCACTAAAGCTTATCATTAAATCTATATATTTAATTCCGTAAGCCCAAATTTGAAAATGAAATTCAGAGCGAACGGTAGGTCGTAGGAAGCTGGGAGAGGTCTCATTTTAGAGGTCTGGGCATGAAGTTTTGGGGGAAAATATTCATTTTTCTTAATTGTGTCCCAAAAGTTTGTTACGGAATAAAATAAGTCCCATTTAAATAGCATCGCCATATACCCCCTAGTTTACCACTTAAGAAGTACTTGTGCCTGAGAACTAAAACACAAATTTGTTCCACATGCAACAGCATAATTTGAACGTATAAGTTCACCCCGCTCAGTGGCGGTATATTAATTTCCTTCAATAATATTATACAAAAGGTTTTTAGCTTCGAGGCGCATTTGCATGTGAAAGAAAAGCAATTCATACCGGAAACAGGAAACCAAACCGACAGGTTGTCATTAAACAAAGTGGGAGGAGCTTATAATTTCACCCTTTGCGTCTCAGCAACCCTAGTGCGTCAATCAAACGTCTCACACGTGTCTTCTTATTCCTTGCAATATGTCTCTCTTTGTCCACAAAGAGCCGTCTCGACCAGAAGACGGTATTCAGTTCTGTTGTATTTAATAACTCAACTAGAAAATTCTTTACCTCTTGTCTAAAAACTTAAAATACCGGTACTGAAGAGCGCCGAATGTTTGAATAGTAAGTAGCAATTTTAAATAATATCATATCAGGGTAATAGTGGAGATAAGCGTGGCCATCAATTCGAACGGAAAACAAGAAAACTTTCCTTAAGGACGGGTCCAAAACAGAAAAGGATACAAAAGCAGGGATGTGTACCTGTTAGAGGGCCTTATTCAAGAATACCAAAATTGAGGTAATTGTGTAGATGATGACGATGGTATACACCATCTGCTAACGTGAGTTGAACGAATTCCATAGTTACGTTTAAAAGTTTTACAGTTTCAACCAACTATTGGCAAATTGGACTACTCACGAAGGCGCTGAATAACTGCCCGCGTGTACGAAATATATTAGTAAAATTTGTTTGCACCTCAGCCTCCAGCACCGGCGCACGCGCTTCTTCGTTCGCTCGACCGTGCGGCCACCTACGTGTATTTGAACCGTGTACTATTGCGGTAGGCGTACTTTACTTTTTGATCGATTTGGGGGAATCAGACGGGCTATAAGGTCGTGTAAAAAAA
>JAGFPH010000012.1:1839436-1857525 GCA_018207615.1 Philaenus spumarius | reverse complement strand
ATATATATATATATATATATATATGCTAAAATGTGTTTTAATTACCTTAGGCTGTAAGATCGTGAAAAAAAACCAATTTTCAAAAAAAATTGATATTTTTATTTATTATGAATATAAATTTATAGAAAAAAATACTAGAAAAAAGTATATTATAAAAATAGTTACAAGAAAAAGAAAACGTTCAAAAGATGCAGGTTAAATTTCAGCCATTTTTGTTATTTTTGAACTAAACTCAAGCAACTAACTATACACTACACAATAGACACACAATATATAAAAGTTATAATGTTAGAAATAAAACGTACAAAATGTACCGGGAAACAGATCTCTAAATTACGATCGGATACAGAAATTACAAGTATTATTTTTGAATTTCCTTTTTCAATCAATAAATTTAAGTAGTACAATAAAAGTAGGCTACATAGTTTACAAAAACAAAAATCATAGGCCTACTAAATAATTCGATCTCGCATTTGAACCTCTGACGTAGGTTTAGCAAATTTCCAAAATTAAATTTATATGTTTCAGGATTTCAACCAACAATTTGGGAAATTGGTTCTACTCACGAAGGCGCTGAATAGCTGCCTATGTGTACGAAATATATTAGTAGAATTTGTTTGCCATCTAAGCATCCAGCTTCGACTCGCGCGGTGCTTCGTTCTCTCGCAGCGGAAAAAACTCGCTTTGCGACACCTCGACCTTGCGGCCTCGGGTTATGGTTCCACTTCCAAAAATTATAATCGGTCGAAATGTTTTCTTTTCCTTTGCCCTATGAGTAAAGTAATGACATGTAATGGCAACCCCTCTGACCGTCTTTCTACCAAGCTTGGACCAAGCGTATTGACAGGAGGAATGATCGTTTTATACATTAAAAATCATTCTGTAGATTATGTTTGTAGACATATTATTATTATTTAAAGAAAATCTTGTGAAAAAGTCCAACGGATTCCTTGGATAAAAACCCCTTGTATATCAAATCTCGAGGAAATCCTTACAGCAGTCTTGGAAAACATATTTGCAAATACTGTACACAATTTGTAGTCATTTAAGAATAAATATAAGAAACATAATACACTACATAAATAATTACAGCGTTGCCAAATTTTAAAAAAATTATCGAAAAATTAACGAAAATAGAAAGATTTAATATTACACGAAGATTAACCCAAAAATAATAGGCATGTATTTTGCAAATAAAAATTAATTGCGCATGCGCGTTACTATCTAGTTTTTAATAACTAGAGTGTTATTAAAAACACATAAAATAGTAAAAATGGCAGCATAAATCAACACATTTCGCACCCAGCTACCTGAGCCATGTTGCTTGAGATAAACACGGGAACATTCTTTCAACAAACTATTCCAGTCAGAGTTAGTCACTTTCAAGAAAAACGAAACCAACAAAACCTAGGTCAACATAAAACTGGTCTGGAAATTGATCCCTGAAGGCCGCCATCATTTAAACGAATACCTTTGTATAACAAGAAGGAGGGGGGGGGGAGAGTCTAAGTGGGCTAATTTAAATATCAATTCTCTGAGTTTAAGTCTGATCTGAATCTGAAAATAGATTAAATAAGAAAGTCTACTCTTAATTTTAGTAAGATTGGGTTTTAAAATTATACCCAGTAGGCAAGTATTTAGTTTCAACAATATACAGCTAGCTATTTTATCATCCACATATAGGTATAGGTTTAATGTTTATGGAAAACTTCCTTCACAGACTGTAGTATTAAGTTGCTGTATTTAACAAACTTTGGCCTACAGTTTTTTGAGCAGAAACAAACATTACCAAATTTAAAAACAACAGTCTTCTCTGTGAGTGATTTTTACATAAATAAATGGTATTTTTTTTAATTTCTATTTACAGTCAGTAGGCCTATATTATAGTGTAGCCTACTTCACAATTCTTTAAAACTGGACGAAGTTGTTAGTATGTGTATGCATATTGCATGAAAATGTTCCTTCAATCAAACAATTTACCTTACTATGTATGATGTAGCCTATTTTTGTAATTTATTTATTTATTTTTACTAATTTTGCGTATGTCCACAGACTCTGTGAAATAAATTAAATAGCCTAAAACAAATGAACAAAAAAATTTATTGACCTAAATAAGTTATTTAGTGTTGTTTGTTTTACAATTGCATTCAGACAATATATTTGAGTTTATTAACATAGGACTTAATCAAATTGTTTTTCAATGTCGTATACGTAAAATGTGTCACCTGTCATACAAAATACAAATTAGGCTACAAGTAAATTTGCTAAAAAATTATTTTACAAAATGTGATTTTTTTTGCAATATTTTAACTAGTTGCCAACAATGTCAAATGTCTCTAGTTTATTTAAACCTTACAAAAGTTTTTTTATGAGCTTCATTATTGGATATGACATATTTCTGATTATTTTAATTTTAGGTGTTGTATGTTCAGGCCAAGTAAGAACTGACTACTTTTAATACCAATTGATGTTTTTTATATGTGATAGTTATTCATTTACACAGTTAATCATTCATTATTATGTTTTATAAATTGTGTAGGCCTAACTTAGTTCTGTTTTAGTCCTATAATTCATCACAGCCAATATAATTAACTATATGCTATTTTTAATTACATACATAGCCATTGGTTTACATGGTAATTTAGCATCTCGGAAAAAACTGAGTCTAAATAAACTTTTATAAAGGCAAACTAGATTTCATTTAGAAACTAAATTTCTACATTGACTAACTTAACAAAATAGATACTTACATCCTAAATTATAACTTAATTGAACTGACAAGAAGCAAAATTGTAATCGTTTTACTTAAGAAATTGGTGCTGTATATTTAAAACTTTCATTTTAACCTATTTGTTTTCAATTATTTATGATTTTAAACTATAATTACACAGTAAGTATAAAGAAAGTAGGATATGTTTCCACTAATATTAGGTAATTACTAAAGTGTGAGGTAAGTTAACCTAGCCTACATGCACACTTTTTTTAATCTAGAAATAATATTTATGATGGTGACAAATCAAACTTGGCCAAAATACAAACTTGGTTTGTAAACCTAATTAGGCCCTATTGGAACTTTTATAAAGCCTAGTTTTCAAGTTACTTTTTTTTATTACATAGGCTGCAGGTTTAAGAATGTCGTAAATCAAAACGAGATAAATAATTTGAGCTCCAATTATTATGAACCTAAAAAACCTAAGTTACAGTAATCCAATCTAGGCTAATTGCTGTATGACATGCAACTTACATCAACCTAAAAAACTTTATTGCACTCCAATCCTTAGAAATATTGGTTCTTGTTTTACGGGAGAAATAATTGAATAATTGCAAGTGAAATAAAGTTTTAAAAATTATGAGTTTACATAAAATGAACGTAACTAAAGTACCTTAGCTCATATTTATGAAATAGTTTTATACAACACAGCCTAAAGCCTACCTTGCATCCTGTGGTGATAAATTTATCCTCTCTCTGGTATCCAGCTTTTAAAATATAATCCAAAAACTGGCCTAAATAGTTAATTGAACACAACACAAACAAACAAAAACACTAAACCGCGCAGAATCACACAGCTTGTAAAATAGTTCATAATTCAATCACGCCATTTTGATTGTATACAACGGAATGAATATAACCTCCATTCCCTCGGACGAAACAAACACTAAAATAACTCACGGACACATTCCACAATTAACTGACTTTGTATAGATAATACTAACTTCGAAAAACACAAATAATTAGAAACAATTTAGTCACTAAACTTATTACTGACATGAAACAAAATACAAAACCTTCCAACAAAATCAGCTGCTCTTTGTAGGCGTACTACTTGCATAACCTAACTTCGTACGACTACACAAACTGAATAAAACACTTCTGATACGATTAGATATAAATAAATACTATCTATAATAAAAAAACGTTAACTTATTTCAGTTCTTTTTCAGATTCCTTTAGAAAGTTGTTCACTTCATAGCGACAAGAACCACAACACATTCACGATTCACACACACATTGACGAATGAGTTTTGGGTTCAAGAGTTTCAGCGCTCGGCTTGTTTCGTAAGTTGTCGGGTGTTTCCGTTCGTTTCAAATCGTGACAGAATAGCCCTTCCCCTTCTTGTTCACAACAAAACCAAGAGATACACTTGTTGGTCAACAGTATTACGCGAACAGAAAACATAGTTAGAAAAATGAGTTGGCATTTATTTTCTATAGCTATTGCAGATACATTGTTGTCTATTTTTGTTTGTATTCTATTTAGTTGGTATTTTGATTTCGGAGTCCTTTCCGGTGGAATTCGGTCCCAGGCATAATAATATAAAGAAGGTAGGTTTGAGAAAAAGTTGTTAGGTAAGGTAAAGTTAGATTAGTTTGATTTTTTTAGGTTAACTGAAATACGTCAGGTTAAGGGGAGGCTACCCAGACCGCCATATTGAATCTGATTCCCATAAGAGCAATGCTACAGAATAAGTCATTTTTTTCCGTTAATTCGTGGAATAAATTAAAAAATTTGGTTTAATTTTGAAGTACTGTCATATGCGATGTTCATTGTTGAATACATTTTCAAAAACCGTTTTATTCTTTTCATAAACGTATGATGTAAATAATAAACTTTATTAATTTTTTACTCAGTTGCAAAAAGAGATATTGCAAAAAACCTTAGCAATCAACACCCACAATCTATTTTACCTTAAGAAAAAAATACAGCTTTTGTTTTTTTACGAAAATAACATAAAAATATGCTTAAAATTGAAGGTATGGTTAGGTATTGAAAATATTCCCAATACGGGGGTTGGACTACAGTACAGTAAAATTAGACCAAAAAATACTCAAACTGGGGAATAAAAAACAAAAAAACAAAGGTCTGAATGTTGGAAGTTGTTCATTACCCTTTGTTCTAAATGTGGTATAAAGTCTCCACCGAAATAAGGTCGGGTTTGTGGGTGGGAAGGGGTGGAAGGTGTAAAAACTATGTGTTTTCTAGGTTTTTTTGCAAATATGTCGTAAACGTTTCTCTTTAGAACTTAGTTTGTTCAATAACTTTTAAGGTATGTTAAATTTTCTACAATGGTAAATTATGGTTCTGTAGGTTTTTTTGCTGCGATCAATAGTTTTTTTAGATATGGAGGGGGTAAAGTAAGGTATTTCTGTAGGTACGGTTGAAAACGTGTTTAAATTAACAGTTTCTCGTCGATTTACCGCATAATTAACACATTAGGGGATTGTTGTTATGATACAGTTCAGCAGACATGTGGTTGAGTGTTGTTTGGGCGATGCTTAGTGTTTATTTATGTACTAGTAAGCCCCCGTGAAAAATCACAGGCAGATTAATTAGAAACACGTCAGAAAAATACATAATTTATACAAAATATTATTTAAAAACAACAACTTTATCTACGCCTACCTAACGGGGATTTTTAACTCGGTAAATGTGTACAATTATAAGGATTATAAAACTGTAGGCTTATTTGTAAAAATTGTGTATTTTATATAATATTATCTTTTAATTGCTTTTTATTTATTATTGATAGATCAAATAATTTAGAAGTTATAAATATTATAGTGAAGAAATAAATTAACGAATATATTATTATGTTTATATGTTACACGAAGATGTACGAATGTTACCGAAGTTAAACGAATAGGTATCTCTTCTTCAAATTTGTATAAACTAATATATTGATGATAAAATGTTGTATTTATATACAGTTTATAACCTCAAAGCAAATCTTATAACGTATTATAGCATACACTAGTTCTATAACTCACACCCTATTTAAAAAAATAAACTTCACAAGAAATTATAATGATTGAAGTTGTAAACATAACCTCAAAGCATAAGGCATTGTCCTGCGTGAGCGACGGGGTGCGAGCGACGCGAGCGACGCGAGTGTCGAGCGATTCGGGCGCGCGACCGTTGTGTCCTGTGTGAGCGATCTGGCGATGAAAGCGTAAATCAGAATTTACTTCTGTAATATAAAACAAGCTGTAGTGCAATCAATAAATTAATTACATAAGAATGTACCTGTGTATGTGAAACAACACATGTATGGTATTTATTTTTAAAAAATACTCACTCGTATCTCCCAGTGCAGCAGCCACTCTTTCCCATGCTCGGTCTGAAGCATGCCTATTGTGGTAGCTCTTTTCTTTCATATTCCACAAAATGCCTCTACTTTGTACTTCACTAATTAGAAGTTCGGTAAACTCAGACATGACTACCACAAAAAAAAACCAGTGACAACTAATTGTAGATCTACTCCGTATCTGATGCACTCAGGAAATGCGCAGTATGAACAAGCGACCGAGCGACCGAGGCGATTTAAAACAAATATTTTGTTCTTGTCGCGTCGCGCAAACATAGCTATATCGCTCTGATCGCAGTGTAGGACACTCCTGGGAGATAACCCAGTTTGTTATTTTCGCGTCGCTCGCTTCGCTCGTGTCGCTCGCACCCCGCCGCTCACGCAGGACAATGCCTAATATACGCAGAGTTTTGTTTAAGTATTACAGATGATGGGTGAAATCAGCTGTTATATTTTACTCACGTGCGTACGTACGTATGTAAGTACGTACGGACGTATACTCGTTTTTATAGGCGTTGATGTTTTCAGTTCCCAACCCTGGATCAAATTCAGTCTGGAAGCGCAGATCTCATTCCAGATATTTGTACTTTTTGGGGGAAAAAATTAAAAACAGATTTTGCTGCTCCACTGGTGAGACTCCTTGGGATATGGGATTAGAGAAGCAGGTGTACAGGGATCGGTGAAGTAAGGTTGCCACTCCATGTAAGAGAGGAGAGGTTTTAGAGGAGGAGGTGGGCCAAAGCGGGGGCAGGGGTCTAGTCGTAAATTGACCAGTGTGGAATCGCTCCCAATATTTCGGAAATTAGACTTTAAATGTACTTCCCCAAAAAATGTTTTTTTAATTCAAAGGCCTAAAACACGCGAGCAGCAGCGCGTGAGCCGGGCCTGGAGGATGAGGTGAAACAAATTCTACTACTAATATTGTACACGAAGCCAGCTAGCTATTCAGCGCCTTCGTAGATCAATTTCCCAAATAGTTAAAACCCTAAAACATATAAACTATTTTTTGTAAATTCACTCAACTCACGTCAGCGGTTCAGCTGCGTGATCGAATTATTTTGTCTTCTGGCTGCAAAACATAGCCTAGTTTCCTTACTTCTTCAGAATCGTAAAATATCTCTAAAACTGCTAACTTTACTTTTATTTTTATAAATTAAAAGATAACCGAATAATTAGCTGAAAACTAAAAATGTTGTATATTATAGACAACTACCAAAACACAAAATTTGATGGTCAAATGAACGGTTTTCGGATATATTTCACATAAATTTTAAACGGCTACACATTTTCAAAATATGTGAAAAAGTTTTGTTTTTTGTAAATGCGTAAAATATGTCATTCCAAAATTTGCAGTCAATATATTTCCTACATCCAAAGGTATTAACTGTAAAAAAGGTGGATAACTGGAAAACAAAGCATTTACAAACCTATGTTTTTTTCGAACTTTATTCTTTATTTTCACTAGTAGAACACTTCCTGAAAGTTTCTCCGTTTCTTCCTGAATTACCCTGTATTTTGGTAGGCTTTATACGTTGAAAGTATAACTATAGTTTCATAAAAACAGATTTAAGTATATATCACGAAATGTTTTACAAGGCCTAAAAATAAATTAGGCCTAGAAACTTTTCACGTTTCTATTGATAAACTACACGTAATTTCCCACATTTTCTGACTTTGGCGACGTACTGTATAATGTATTACTGTACTTCATTGATCTTACATTTCCGATCTTATTTAATGCTGAAAGTTCAGTATTTACGAATACCAACGTCTACGAAAGCTTGCATAACAAGATAATTTATTGCAGAAAACAGCTGATCGGCGAAGCGTGCGGGTCCAAAGTCATGTTAGGCCTAACATTGACACTCTTTGACCTTGCCATGTGGGCTACAAGGTATTCCATTGACGACGATATCAAGTATGTACTTCCTTTTCCGCTTATCAAACAACTCTTGGTATTCGACAGCTGGCGTGTTTCCTAATCAATTTAGCGTTTAAAAAGAATCCCATTTAAAAGCGATAAACTAAGCCGGACGAAATGAAATGTTTTAGGCCTATTTTTAGGTTAGGTTTTTGTAACACATAGATATACATTTATAAGTATAAGGTCCCGCGACGGCTTTTATTGTTTTTACCATTCCAGATATAGCAAAGAATTTCGGCTCAACTATAGACTGCAATTGAAAAATTACTTTTTGAACCAACTATACAATTTCCCTCGCCCACTTGGAATCAGAAGAAAATCTTAAATGAAAGCATAGGAAAAACCGTACATCAAATAATGCTCTCTGTTAGTAGAAAACTGTAACACAAATCCGACCTCAAAAGGACAACCGAGTCGGAAATGGCAGCCGGTCAAAGTTTGTACTAACTTGCAATTAGCTAAATTGTACAAAGTCCCAAGGCGGCTTAACATTGGTTTTATCTATACTGCTACTGAAAAAGTATTTTTGAATCAACTATACATTTTCCCTCACCTCAGAGGACGACCCACTTGGAGTCAAAAGAAAATCTTAAATGTAACGATAGGTCAAAGCTGTACATCAAATAATGGTCAGCATAATTTTAATAGCGATAGGTTTTTGAACTTAGATCTTTTTGTTATTTGTGTTTGTTATTATCTAACCTAAAAAGGGGTGCCTTCAAACACTCGATAGTCCATTTCGCAGATGTTGCAAACACTCGATAGTCCCTGCCACCATCAAACTAGTCTGTGACACACCCCCGGCATGACATCAAAGGGATGAGGTTAGGTTAGGTAGTTTTCATCTGCTAGGTAGTCTTCGATCATGGAATCCTTTTCGATGTCTGTTATTGGTCAATTTATTTGACAGAATGTCGTCTTCTATCGAGCGTTTGATCCTTCGCGTGGTTGAGACATCTATTTATTCTCACTATCTATCAAATGCACTATCTAGCACTCGAATGGATCCCCTAAAAAAACTGTGGGTTGTGAAGAATAATTACCTGATTCTAAATTTGCCAATTTGGTTATAAATTTACTACGGTAATAAATATAAATGCCCTCAAGAAAATGTGGTGTGTTGGTTCAATACATGCCTAACCTAAAATTGCGTTAAGCTTTTGATCCAAACCAGCTGTTTTATATACATAGCATGTAACAACAGATGTTTGAATTATAATACAGTAAGCCTTTTTCATTGATTTTTTTCTTTGCGTTTGTTTTTATTTCGTTAAACTGACCTAAAAAGGCTGTTGGTCCACACAATAATTAATACACAACACCATTAATATATCGACGGTAATTTCTCCATATGTACATTGTACAAAATATTGATGAATTATTCTCATTTCCAAACCATTTGTATTTGCCCTTCCTAGAATAAGGGTTGTAAACGAAATAAGGGTGGAAACGAGAAGGGGAGAGTGTTTTCAATATCGAACCATGTGCAGGTAACCAGGAATAGGGGAATCTCCTATCTAACGGAATTGGGAATACGGGCGACGCCCTAAGCAAGGAATAATCTGGAAATTGTGAGAAAAACAGAACTGCATTTATGTAAACAACTTTTAGTTTTCCAGCTCATTAACAAATATTTTTTGAGTGCCAATATTCATCTCAGCAACCTTGAAACTATCGCACTAAATAATAGTTGTTTTCGTTTTTTAACATATTACCTTTCCACCAACAACTCTAGGAATTCTCTGGGTGTTTTACCCCCAAAATATAATTTTCTAGATATGAAGACATGTGTACCAAGCTTGGCTTATGCTTGGACTAATATATTATATATTCATCCGTACATACATTTTAGCAAATTTCCATAGGAAATATGAGCTACTAGACATTAGAGCAACAAAAGGCAGTTTTTGTAAACAATTTTAACAGCAAAGCGATTGCGTTTTGACTTGAGGAATAGTATGTAGATGAAATACCACCTTCGGAAACAATTAATTTTTATTGTGAAAATATTAAAACAACAAAACCGTAAAAAAATTACGCTTTGGGTTTTACGCTTCTATTTAGTAAATAATAATTGGATAAAACGCTATACTTTCAATGGAAAAGTTGTAGTAAATTAAAAAACCTTTAAAATGAGGCTTAGTAAGTCTTGATCGGTGCGTTTTTTTTAATTCATAATTTTGACATTTAAAAAATTAAAGCTTCGGAAGTGTGTAAAATGACAATTAATGGCATATGTATTAACCATGCACAATATCTCTACTTTTAGAATCCGTTTGAAAAATTTAAATCATTTATATGCATTTTTCTTTTGAAGATAACGCTCTAAATTTCTTTAACAGTTATTGTGCAAAACTGTCAATACATCCGACCTTGTGCATGGGATTTTCCGAATTTTCTCAGTCAAAAATGCACCGATCAAGACGTACCAAACCTCATTTGAAAGGTTTTTAATTTAGTGCAACTCTTCCGTTGAAAGTATAGCGTTTCATTCAATTAATTTAAAAAAATGTAACCGAAAACCCCCAAAAATTAATTCAAATTTTTCGTACCTGTACTAGAATAAAATGTTTTTGGTGTTTTATCTAAATAATAAATATAGGAGATTATTTTGCACATTTTGTTTTTTACACGATCTTAGCCCGTCTGTTTCCCCCAAAATCGATCAAAAACTAAAATATTATATAAATACCCTGTTCAAATCCACGTGAGGGATTTTACCGTGATGGCAGACGGCCGGGATGCAAACTCTCAAAGCGAAGCTGGAGGCTGAGGTGCAAGCACATTCTATTAATATATTTCGTACATGCAGGCAGCTATTCAGCGCCTTCCGAAATAGTTGGTTGAAACCCTACACGGCATATGAACTTAATTTTGGAAATTCGCTCAACTCACGTCAGCGGTTCACCTGCGGGATCGAATTATTTACATTAACTAAATCAACCTAACCTAAAAACAGCTGTCGGTCGTGAAGGAATAATATATTCAACAGATCATTCTACCTACTCAATACGAATCTGCGTAAGCCCCAATGCCACGCAATGAGGAAACATCAAGCTAATATCACTGAAGGTAACGTATACGGGCTACAATGTCACACAAACATAGAGGTGCCAATGAGGATATCCCGTATCTCTACCCTACCGTACCGCCAGGATGTAACAATTAACTATACATTTGTCTACATTGTTTTTGCTTGACACGGCCGAGAAATGTGTTTGGCAAAGTTTACAATAGGCCAGGGGTAATGTCACGTACTGCGCATGTCCGATTAACCGAAGGGAATACATTTGAGAAAAAATAAACAACTTCATGTAAAACCATCATTCTCAGCTCAGTTTTATATTCTACAATCCACTAGAGAGCACCTGTGCGTGCTTCACACGTCAATCCCCGCGCTCATATAGTAACAAGCTAAATTAAAGTAGCCTATATTTTCGATAACGCACCTGAACAGCTGACGGGAATTGAGCGAACGTCCAAAATTAAGTTTATATGTTTTACGGGTACAACCAACTACTTGAGAAATTGGTCTACTCACGAAGGCGCTAAATAGCTGACTGTGTGTAGGAAATATATTAGTAGAATTTGTTTCCACTCAGCTTCCAACCTCGGCTTATGCGTTGTTTCGTTCCGCTCGCAGCGATAAACTCAATTTACGAATTTGCACCCGTCCTTGCGGCCTCGGAACAATTCATCAGCCGGAGAAATGAACTAAATTGGTACCAACGAATTTTTGAAAATGTGTTCCGTCTTTAATACAAGAAAATATATATTTGTTTAGTATTTCGTATATTATTAACAACATTTTGTTGGTTAGAATTTAATTTCGATCATTAATTTTTTTTTAGCACAAACATTATATTGTATGCCAAACAAATATTTATTTATACATTTTCAAAAAATTCCTTACTACGATTTCAGAAAATTCTTACTGTCAGATATTTTACATTCTATTTCATTAAGAAATAAGTAGGATTAATAGTAATTCAATTAAGCGACTTTTAGAAGAGGGATGCATTTACTTAAACTGGAATCATTTCATCAAATCACTCCTAAAAAAAATACAGATAGGCCTAGAAATATAAATATCAGTGCATTTTCTCAGATTTGGTTCCATTTTAGGCATCATGAAGAAATGGTATCACTCCGGTTAAGATTACGTTGTTTTTGAATGTTTGATATCAATTAATGTTTTCTTGTGCTGAGTTTGCATAAATTTACTTACTGTTTGCAAACGA
This sequence comes from Philaenus spumarius, assembly GCA_018207615.1. NCBI lineage: Eukaryota > Metazoa > Arthropoda > Insecta > Hemiptera > Aphrophoridae > Philaenus > Philaenus spumarius. Next base: position 1,845,276 of record JAGFPH010000012.1, on the reverse strand, counting down.
CAATATTTTGTACTATTGAGTGCTGTTAAACATACTGTGACTAAAGACTAAACTATACATGTTTAAACTTCAGGCTATTTTTGTATGCTTGCATTTCTGTTATACAAACCAATTTAATTGATGTTACCAACTTATACAAAGTGGAAACATACTGAGACTAGATAGGCCTACTGTAAGTTAGAACTTCAGGCTTTTTAAATTTTCATCTATTCAAAATATATCCATACAACGAATACATTTGGAGCATTATTATACGCTTCAGATTGATTCAATGTATCGAATCGTGAACATTGATGTATATCGAATTTTTGTAGTTTGTAGTTTGATGTAAAGTACGGTAAACATTAATTATTTATGTATTATATAATTTTATAAAGTGAAAATTGTGTGATCCTCCGGCTGACCCCAAGGCAAAATCTCCCACGTGAATTTAAATCGGGCACTTATATTTTGGGGGAACAGACGGGCTATATAAGTCGTGTAAAAAGCAAAATGTTCAAACAAATATCCTTTATTTAATTTTTTAGACAAAACAAAAAAATTATTCTAGTACGAAAAAACTTTTTACTTTCGGGTTGTTTATTCATTTTCTAACGAACTCGATCGAACCACTTAGAAAACCAACGTGTACGCCAAATTTGGATAAAATCGGAAGTAAAATGCGGCTGTTAGAGTGCTAATACATATACACATATTATATAGATATATATATGTGTAATTTTAATGACACCCCAAAACGTGTTCTCCGGAACATGATCGGTGCTCATTTACCATTCCCAACCTGAGGTCTCATAATAAGAGTCACTTCAATAGCTCATCTTTCCTATAAAAATTCGTTTAATAAGAACATAGTGGGAGTCTTTGAAAAATGGCTGATTTTGTAATCCGAAATGCCGGTTTCCATCTACAACAAAAAGTTACTAAATTCAAGATGGTGCCATAATGGACTTGTTTAAAAATAAATTAACTAAACGTATACACTTTGCTGAAATGACGTTGATTTGATCTTGCCTTAACGGAAAAGAATGTCATTGAATAAAGTAATCGCACAGAGTGTAGACAGAAATATTATTTAAAAACTAAACATGTTGAGGGTTTTACTGTGAGTATAAATAAAATTATTTCTGTTTTTATAAAATTACTACAACCACAAATAGTGTGCGAGCGGAACGAGCATGGCGTGCTTAGTACGCAGAGGTCGCACTAACATTGTAAATACGTTCAATTATATAACGAAAGCATAATATGTATTACCATTTAAGGTAGAAATAAACTAAAAGAAGTAAAAACAGAAATACCAGGTATGCCTCAAGGACACTGCCAAGGTCCACTTCTGTTACTCGTCGGACAACTCCGGTTCTGTTTCACGAACTAACTAAATTTGTGTAAGGACGTTTTGCAGATGATTCACCATATTCTTTGTCTTTGTTCAATGCCAACCGTTTCTTCCTAATTCGACTCCCTCCGCTGCTTCGTTTACAGGTCACGTTTCCAAATAACGACTGATATTTTCCCGTCACACCCTTTCGAACACTTCGTTCCAGCTTTAGAAAGTTCAATAAGCGAGTGTATGATGTGCGATACAGGCCCTTACGCATCGGAACGTCATGTATCGATACAGTAAAATATCGGATACCCATTCTACCAACAGTATTGTATCGAGATCGGAAGTGTTGTATTGACACAACATCGTATGAGGTAGGCTGTATCGTAATCGGGATGGTAGGTTTTCCTTTTAACTGAATGATACTCATTTAACAAATCAAAGTCAATTAAGTTCTCTTCCTCGTAAATTTAACTAAACTATTTTCTTTGCTTTGTTTCTAATGCTCTATTAACTTTGGTTTTAATTGCCTGGAAGGTTTCCTGCATCATATCATACAATTTTTTTTTTGTTTACTCCAAACTGAATAAGATACTAATTATTTACTTTCAGTCTGAAATGGGAATGTCCACTAATTTTAATTATGGATTTACATGATTATTAGAAGAAGTTTTATCAAACATAGTAAAAAGATGTCCTACTTTACTGGTACTTTTAGGTCCCATTTTTGCCTAAAGGTGTACTAAGACATTTCGAATCATTATTCGACCACGCAGCTGAACCACTATATAAGTAGAAATTGTTTGTACCTCAGCCTTCTCACGCTCTGCTTCGTCCCGCTCTCAGCGCAATAACTCGCTTCGCGAGTACCTGGTGTTTCTTTTATAGCATGTTACTTATTGAACGATTTTGGGGAACCAGACGAGCTATGAGGTCGTTTAAAAAATCAAAATATGCAGAATAATCTCTTATATTTATTTTTATAAAAATATATAACTCCAAAAACGTTTCATCCTAGTACGAAAAATCTAAAAAAACAATGACTTCCAGTCAAAAAAGTACTTCAGGTTGTTGTACGTAAAATGCGGCCGTTAGAGTGCGAATATATATTTCACATTAATGTCACCCCAAAACGTGTTCTGGGGACGATGATCGTTGCTCATTAACTACTCCCTACCTTAGGTCTCACCATAAGAGTCACTGCAATAGCTTTGCAATGGAAAGTTTCTCTAACATATATACTGTACTAGCTGCCCTATCCAGCTTTGCACGGATAGACAAATCAAAGTTAAATGTATATTATTAACAAAAAATATATATCAATAAATATATTACACTATGTATTTCTTATGGGGATTTTTAGTAACTTTGACCCCCCGAACGCCCCCTCCCTAAAATTTCGAATTTTTTCAAAAATTTTCTTAACGAGCATCTGCGGGCCCTAGAGGAAGCTACCTACCAAATTTCATTCCAATCCGTTTGGTAGTTTTGGAGAGATCGTGATTTAGTAACTTTGACCCTTTAAATCCCCCTAAGATTTCGAATTTTTTTAAACCCTTTGTTAGTGAGCTCCTATGGCCCTAGAGGAAGCTACATGCCAAATTTCGTTCCAATCCGTTCAGTAGTTTTTGAGAAATCTTGATTTAGTAACTCTTTGCCCGCCCTTGACTTTTATAATTTTGCATTTTTTTAAAACCTTTCTTAGCGAACACCTATGGCTTTAGAGGAAGCTACATACCAAATTTCGTTCCAATCCGTTCAGTAGTTTTTGAGAATTCGTGATGAGTCAGTGAGTGAGTGGTATTTGGCATATATATATGTACATAAACAGAAAATGTTAGTATAAATGTTATTAACAAACGACAATATAATTTCAAATTGTACACAAACTACTTTATCAACAGTATTCTTCAAGGAAATATAGAAACGTGTTTGTCCCTAAAAGCTCTATGACGCTACTATCTTTGCGACCTTTGTGTCTAAGCTACAAGAAAGGGGTCGACCATGCTAATCATTCCCAAGCACAGAACTGTAAAGTATAATAAATCTTGTACAGTAACAACAAGTCGCTTGTGGAATACGCTACGAGATTTCCTTAAAACTATCGATAGCCGTGCTCAATTTGCAAAATCATCGAAACTTCATTTCATGAATTTTATGAACGTGGACTGCTACTTTGATCGGTGTGTAGGAAAGGCTTTAATTTGCTTATTTATACTTCATGGTGTAGGAATGCACGCGTGAATGTTTTTATAAGTAGCTTATTCTTTTATTTATGTTTAAATATATTTAAATTAGGCTAATTTGTTTTGTAAGTAAATAACTAATGAGTTTTACTTGTGAGAAAGTAACTAGATAAAATAAAACCTGAACACAAAATCTCACAATAAATACGTTTACTAACCTCAATCGGGTTTCAGCGACAATGTCGCCATCCTCGGTGATGCACAGGCTACAGTAACCAAATTTGTAGTTGGTTACTACAGTCATAGATCATGAATAATAAAATAGATCATGCATGTAACGGGGGCTGTGTGCCGAAAAAAGGTTGCCGGGAAAGTAGTACATGATCGCACCGCGAGGTAGCGCTAGGGAGAAATCATTTACCCTAGCGCTACCTCGCGGCGCGATCATTGGTGTTTTACACAGCTTCCGTCGTTTCCCCAATAGATAGCGGTACTATCGTCGAATTTCCAGTGGAACGAAAAATTGTATTGGATCGAAGTTCTATTAGGTTATCCAAATACAATGCTACAGTGTAGTTATAGTTTGGTTACTGTAGCCCGTGCATCACTGAGGATGGCGACATTGTCGTTGAAACCCGTTTGAGGTTATTAAACGTATTTATTGTGAGATTTTGTGTTCAGGTTTTGTTTTGTAAGGTTTAAGAAACTGTATTAGTTTACAATTTTTCTTTTTTAATTTTTATGTTTTATTGTGAATTCTTCTTTGTCTTTATTGTGTATTTTTGTTTTGTTATAGGCTTTTGTGTCAATATTTATAACAATTTCAATCGTGTACGGGTTATGTATCCTGGTGGTCCTAATTTCGCCCGAAATAAACCCTATTCTATTGTATTCTACAAAGCTACTTACCGTATCGAATGGGTCTGTATCGATACAAAATATCGTGTATCGGAAGCCATTGTATCGATACTGGTAGTGACTGACGAGATGTATTAAGCAGCAGGTATTTTTAGTGATTGTTAAGGCGGATGAAAGTTTTACATTGGTTTAGATTATCGATTTAATTATTTTTAACAAAATAACCATCCCCCCCCCCCCCCCGCGTTATTGACCGCTCTAGTTACCGTCCTAGACAATACGTAAATGTCAATCGCCTAAACGTGCCGCAGTCGTGGCATTGTATCAAAGGGTTGACAAAGGACAGGAGTCTGATCGATAGTACCCTGAGCTATTGTTCCGGTCATGTCCGTCGGAACTATACTTTGTACATAGACTGCTCTAGAAAGGCGGCTATAGAGCAAGCAGTTGTGCCATTCGTGAGATCTTAGTTAATATAATGAAAGATGGTTGACAATTCAACGAAATAGATGGTGTCTTACTTAAACAGTAATAAAATATTTAAATTACAAAAGTCTACACAAGTCATTTTTAGCGAATTTCCATAGGAAAAATTAGCTATTGCAGAGCTTTAATGGCAAAACTCAAGGTCGGGAGTAGCAAATGAGCACCGATCATGGTCCCCAGGCCTATATATGTGAATATGTGTTCGCACTCTAGTCCGATTTAGTTCAAATTTGGAACACATGTTGGTTGTCTACGTCGTTCGGACGAGTTCGTTAGCCAAAAAAATCCAAAAATCGGAAACATGTTTTTTGACCGGAAGTAACGATTTTTTTAGATTTTTTCTACGAGAATGAATTTGTTTTTTAGTTTTTCTACATATATAAATGTAGGATGTTATTCTGCACATTTTGTTTTTTTTTACGCGACCTTGTAGCTCGCTTCCTTCCCCCAAAATCGATCAAAACGTAAAATACCATAGAAGTACCCGGTTCAAAGTCATGTAGTGGATTCTACCGTGGGGTTGGCGTGCGAAGCACGCGATGCATTGTGTATTGAAGATACTCCCAATATTCGGAATGTAGTGCGAACCATTTTGCAGCTATTCAGCACCGTCGCATCATGAATAGACCTATTTCCCAAATTGTTGGTTGAAACCCTAAAATATAGGCCTATAAACATAATTTTGGAAATTTGCTAATCACCTCACGTCAGCGGTTCAACTGCGTGGTCGAATTATTTAACATTCTTTTGACTAACAATAATTTTATACAATTTACACTATTGACCAAAGGTACTTGGTAGAAATTCATAATAATAAAAAAATATAATTCGATCACGCAGCTGAACAGCAGACGTGAGTTGAGCGAATTTCGAAAATTAATATAAGGTTTAGGGTGTCGACCAACTATTTGGGAAATTAGCCTACTCACGAAGGCGCTACTATAGCCTCCAGCCCCACGCTTTGCGAGCTTGCAGCTCGACCTTGC
>JAGFPH010000012.1:1824075-1839426 GCA_018207615.1 Philaenus spumarius | reverse complement strand
TTTAACAAATAATTAATCTCTTAATCTCTAACATTTCTAATTATTTTAATTTCGTAGAATCTGAAAATTAACATTATTGTAATTTTGTTTTTAATGACTAAAATCTAGAGCCATTATGCCTAAACCCCCAACGTCTTTCGTGTTCACTGAATTTACGTAGGGCTTGTTTGGCCTACATAAGCTGCATTACCAATGTTACACGTCTGTTTATAAACACCACTTTTTTGCGTGTGTCTATTTTATCCTTACAATTTACTAACGTTTTCCCTAAAACGTTCTTGCGATAAAAAGTTGGTATACAGTGATTTTTCTTTTCTAATGCATTCACAACCGCAAATCTATAACCTACCCAATGTAGCTTATTCTACGCAATTTTTGTGCAGTTTTATTATAATCATCTGTTGGTAATACAAGTAATTAAATTACTTAGTCTTGCATTCTATAATGCTAAACGCTCAGACTCGGAAACCCACCCTTTCAAAGTTTTCAAGTATTTACACAATCAGTCACTTCGGATCTTACCGACCAGTTCCGGGTGTTTCCGGTAAAGATTTCCGCCGTTACCATAGCAACGGTCACGATCCCACGTGTGCATTACAAACAGATGTTACTGCTCACGTTTACAAACATACACCCTGGCGGCAGCTTCCCTGCTTACCTTTATTCCTCTAATTTTAGCCTAGACTATAAACTCGAGACGTTTACACGAAGTTCAATGTCAGTGTGTACACGCCGTGCCTTGTCAGCGTGCGTCTCGTCAAATACAGTCGGTTAAGTTAAACATATTTTTATGTTCTCTTTTGGTTTGCTTTCAAATATACCCACGGCTTCACTCGCATACATGAATGACACTGACGTGTTGAGCAAATTTCCAAACTTAAGTTTATATGTTTTAGAGTTCCAACCGACAATTTGGGAAATTGGTCTACTCACGAAGGTGCTGAATAGCTGCCTCCGTGTACGAAACATATTAGTAGACCTAAAATTCATTTGCAAATCAGCCTTGGCACACGCGCCGATTCGTTTCGCTCGCAGGGAAAAATTCGATTTGCGACCATGCGGCTTCGAATACGGACTGCAATTTGCGAGTTTACACCTCGACGTTACGCCTTCGCATTATGGACTGCTTAGCTTCGCTCGCAGCGAACAAAGCTTTTTATGGTACATTATGGTATTTTACGTTTTGATCGAATTAGACGGACTATAAGGTCGTTTAAAAAAAAACAAAATGTGCTGAATATTCTCTTATATTTATATTGTTTAGATAAAACCCCAAAAAGTCTCATTTCAGTACTGAAAATCTCAAAAAATGTGCTACCGGTTGAGTGATTTTTTTGGCTAACGAACTTGTTCGAGTGACTTAGGAAACCAACGTGTGCACCAAATTTGGACCAAATCGAACGTAAAATGCGGCCGTTAGAGTGCGAACACATAAATACGTAAAGTATATACATACTTATTTAAACATTTTAATGACCATTTTAAAAAGTGTTATGGGGACCATGATCGGTGCTCATTGACTACTGCTAACTTAAGGTCTCACCATAAGAGTCACTGCAGTAGCTCATTTTTTCTATGGAAATTCACTAATAAAAGGAATAGCGGATTAATACTGAGCCTTACAATTTACGCGATTCAAAAAACGATTTCAGATCTGAGTTACGCAGATTTAGCTAGCTGTAAAAACCCACACCCACACTCGTAGCGAAGTAAATGCAAACTGATTTTTTTATACTCTGATATTTTCACAGAGGCACTTGGATCGCGATAATGGGTGGGGGTAGCGATTACCTTTATCCTAATCCAAATCCATTGTAGGACCAAGTTTTTACGAACATTTTTCGCATTACCCGGGCATGATCTTTTATAGTACCGGGAGAACTTCACAAATACCCTGTTGATTGTATTATTTCAGAATAGAAGTACATTTAACATATTCGACCATCGAGATCCTTTGAACATCATGAGCTTAATAGACTCTAATAGGCCAACTCAGTCGGGAAAAACGTTCAAACAGCCGGTACGTTGCCCTCTCTGCAAGTGCTCTAAGAGCGTTTCCACTACCAACATTATAAATCATAAAATCCTAATTCTTCTCCCTCTCGAATGAATTATCCTTCAATTAGGACGAACCCTCTCCTTGATATTTTAATAGCCCTCTTGTAGATTACACTGGGAAGAATTCTTTTGTGGTTGAAGTACTGTGTTGGCTTTGTTATAGATCTAAATAAACTTCACTCGGGACAAAGTTATTTAACTAATTGTGAACTAGATCAAATTTTAAAATACTATGGGAGACTCATGCGTGTTTCCTCTGCGCGATTATGATCGGTATAGTGGCCTATAAATATTGAGGTTGACTTGTGAGAAAATATTGATAAGTAAGAATAAAACTTGAACACAAAGCCTCCCAACTAATACAATTGTTTATTCAAACGTGTTTCAACGACAATTTCGCCATCTTCAACAATACACGAGGTATAATATTAAAACTTATCAGTACATGGTTCGCCATTTTCTGAGTTTTTGGCAATGGTGTAGGACATCGGGAATGTAATAAACTCACGTTTGAATCGCTGATGCACCTCAAAAAGATTGCAAAATGAAACTATTAAGTATGTATAGCTTCCGTATTTAAATTAAAAAAATTAAAAAAAAAACAGTTTGTGCGTACCGAACGAATATGTTAGCGGCGTTGGATGATGGACGGCTTTGCTTCTCTCGTAGCGGGAGTTTGCATCCCGGCCGTTGGTCTAGGATCAAAAACATCCCCACGATAAAATCCCACAAAAAACAAAATGTGCAAATAATTTAATATATTTATTTTTGTAGTTAAAACTCCAACAAATTTTCATTCTAGTACGAAAATTAAATGTACAAAAAAATACTTCTGGTCAAAAAAAGTGCTTTCAATTGGATTTGTTTGGGTAACGACTCGTCCGAGCGACTTAAAATACCAACGTGTGTATCAAATTGTGACAAAATTGGACGTAAAATGAGGCCGTTAGAGTGCGAACACATATAAACATTTTGACGACACCCCAAATAGTTTTATGGGGACCATGATCGGTGCTCATTGACCATGGTCGGTGCTCATGGTAGGTCTCACCATAAGAATCACTGCAATAGCTTATATTTCCTTTGGAAATTCACATAGTGGCTCAAAGCTTTCATACTTCTATTGTCGATCCTGGATTCTAATAAATCACCTTTATTTAATGGACTCATGAGACGCACGATACTGTGTATCTTTTTTTCTAATAGAGTCGGCCAAGACCAAAATTTACGGACTTTTAAAAATAATAACAATCGCAGTCACCGCTGTGCACAATCATCATCGCACCATATTCTGTTCGAATATTAAAACACGTTAAACCGATGTTAGTATATAGAGAGAGAGTTTCAAAAACTAAATAAATTGAAGTAAAACCAGTGTTTACGTTATGAATGTTGTAGTAACAAGTTTCTTAGAGGAGGGTTAATAACATATTATAGTTAAGTTGTGAGTAATAATTGGTTTGTTCAACCCGGCATCCTAGACCAACACTGTAAACACAACAATATTGTACGTACATATGCTGTTATTATCTTTAGCTTAACTATTATTCTTCATCTGATTCTGTTGACAGTTACACCATCCGATAGGGAATTAAAAGGCTACAAAAAGTGTCTTCACATTTAAATGGTATTTGGGTAATTTATGTTTGAAATTTTCAAACAGTCGTAATTTTGAAACACATAATTTTATATAATGGCTTATTTTTCTTAAAATAGATCGTTGTTAGGTTAAACTTTACGACGAGTTTGAACTCAATCGATCAAACATTTCTCTAGATATGAATTTTTAAAAAGAACTGGATATTTTTAAAATGGCGGATATCTGGAAAACGAAGCTTTTCCGAAACTATTTTCATATGAACAATTTTGTTTTATTAGTCACATATCATCTCTGAAGTTGTGCCAACTTCTCGCAAAACATCCTGTAGGTCTAAATAAATATAGTGTTTAATGACACACCAAAACGTGTTCTGGGAACCATGATCGGTGTTCATTGGCTACTCCCGAGAGTCCAATTACAAGAGAGTCCAATTGGCCTTAAGAGTCATTACAATAGCTCATACTTCCTATGGAAATTCGCTAAAAATACGAAAAGTAAACAAAATATTTTATCTTAAAAACCAAAATACATATTTACTTAAAATGATATATATATATATATCCATATTATATGTTAGTTTCTTAATCAAGTAGATCAAGGTTTTAAACAATAATTCATGTAATCCGTACACCTCAGACGACGTAGGATAGAGTAGAAATCAGCACGAAATGGTATTCTCCCAAACCCAAATGTTTGTGAAATTCTGTATTGGTTCTCGGATAGTAAGGGGTTTTCAAGGTAAATTACGTTGCCCGATAATCAGCGAGTAAAGTTCAGACGTTATTCACTTATAGTAATTTTCTTTTGAACTGACTGTACTCACGATTTACTCCAGTCACTGAGTGTATCTCGGGAAATGGGTGGGCGTAGTTTATTAGGAAATGCTAAGAACACATGTGCTACCTTTAACTGAAGGGTGGTATAGTATACAGCCCTCGCAGAAAACAACATCCCCAGGCCCGATCATTTGTAACCTTGTATTATATTCTAAACCATTCAGATCGTACTTTTGAGTTTCTCCCCTTTTCCGCTAAATGCAATTAGTTTTACTTTGTTACATATTGTTTTAAGAATTTAAAAAAAGTTTGAGAGCACTGATTAATGATAACTCGAAACCAAAAATAAGGATCAGAAAGTGAACAACTAATTGAGAAAGTTATGTTTCATGAACTGCACTGATTGGAGATTTTGTGCTAATAAATTGGGAGGAAAATTAATCGAATTTTAACAAATGGAGGGAAATTTCCCGGGGCGGAGGAAAACTTTGTATTAATAAATTGGGAGGAAAATTAATGTGTTTTTTACTAGAAAGTGAAGGAAACTTAATTAATTCTTTACTAGCTCATGGAAGGAAATTTCCCGGGGCGGAGGGAGATTTTATTCTGATAAATTGATAGGGAAATTAATAAGTTTTTTACTTGCAAATTGAAGGACATTTCCCGGGTGGAGGAGATTTTGTGCTAATAAATTTGATAGGGAAATTAATCAGTTTTTTACTAGCAAATGGAGGAAAATTGCCCGTTTTGGAAGGAAATTTTCTGTTAATAAATTGTGAAGGAAATTAATCAGATTTTTACTAGCAAATAAAGGGTAATAACCTGGGGTGTAGGGAGATTTTTTGCTAGTAAATTGGGAGGGAAATTAATCAGTTTTTTTGCTGCTAAACGGAGTGAAATTAAACAGATTTACTACCAAATGGAGAACATTTTACACAAATTAAATTATACAATTACATTCCGATTTACAAAACTTATTCCCAACATAATTTCGACTCTGCTAGACAAAATACAGGCCCTTATTTAAGCCAGTCTCACTCTCTCTGCAAAACCTTAAAAATGGTCACCCCCTAATGGCAGCGTCTGCGCTGCCGGAAGTGCAACCCCTCTTACCCCGTGGCTTCGCAGATGGAGGGAATAGAGGGAAAGATTTGCCTAACCCCCGCACCGTGTGCGTGCGTGTGTGTCTAATTGAGCCATGTGTGTGCCGGACACCGACGGGTCACTGGGGGCACATTTGGTCCTCCATTCATCACTTGCAAGAGGCGGGAAAAGCAAATATTGGTAGGGCAAGTAAATACTACAATTAATTGACAATACTAAATTGTACCGTTGGCGCCTTGTTGTTAAAGTTAAACACCACTTATTTGTTTTACAAAAAAACTACAGCCGGTCAAACGTTTTGAAAAAGTTAAAATACAACGTTTAAGCTAGGTTGTAAATAACACTGCAATTGGGTCCGTCAAATCCTTCCACCGACTTGGAATTTTGATTTTTATACGTTTGAAAAATTCTAGCTTCTTGAGGATACGAGATAAATGAGTAATTCCCATTTTCTAAAAAAATTAAAACTACATAATTGAATTTGTATTAAATTCTTTCCTCTTATCACACTAGCGCACTGTTGGTTGCAATAGAATTACTGCACAATTCATAATACAACTTCTAGTGCAGTGGACTAGTGTGACATACCGAAAAAAGGCAATTCAAATTTCCTAGAGATTTTCCATAAAAAAGATGAGCTATTACAGTGACTCTTATTGTGAAACCTAAAGGCGGGAATGGTCAATGAGCAACGATTTGTTGGGATGTCATTAAAAATGTTACATTCTACATATATGCATTTAAGTGTTCGCACTCTAACGGCCGAATGTTACATCCGATTTGGTCCAAATTTGGTACAAAGTCGCTCGGACTAGTTCGTTGGCCGAGTAACAATTGTTTCAGATTTTTCGATCGAGAATGAAACTTGTTTGGTATTTATATCAAAAATAAATATATGAGATTATTTTACACATTTTACAAGACCTTATACCAAGTCCGGTTTCCCCAAACGTAAAATACCGTAAAAGTACCGGGTTCAAACTCTAAGCCCGGGGGCAGCAAGGTCGAGATGCCATCTTGCAAAAGAAGTTTTTCCTCTGCGAGCGGAACAAATCAGCGCGTGATCCGAGGCTGGAAGCTGAGGTAGAAACAAATTCTATTAATATATTTTGTACAAGACGGCAGCTATTCAGCGCCTTCGTGAGTAGACCAATTTCCCAAATAGTTGGTTGAAACCGTAAAACGTAAAGTTAATCTTTGAAATTAATTAATTTTAAAAGGCTTATTAATAAACTAGGGGCTCTGCCCCTGGACGCTTCGCGTCCCAACCCCACATCGGCCTTCGGACTCAATGGCTGCTTCGCTTCGCTTGCAGTTGAAAAATTCGCTAAAGAATCTCGTTAATCTTTGGCTCGTTTGTACATAGGTGACCGAGCACAAATCAGCTGTTTTATTTGGCAGCTGACACAAACTCATTTAACATTATCTCCATAAGATTAACATGGAAAATTTGAAGGATTGTTTGGCGGAGCTCCTTCTTAGGTTAATAGCGGCTAAAGGGATGATTGGATTTTGAATCGGACGGAAAATCATCCTCTTTGAAATTTAATTTTCTACAACTTTTGTAATTAACATTTTTTGCTATCTCTTACCGTTTTCTTACTAAATGCGCTCAAAGTGAGAAATTGAAGAAATTGAAAAAATCGAAAAAATCTTTCCCACCCAAAAGGTGCTTCCAAAATTAAAAAATGTTAACTTCTGGCAATTTTCCCAAAAGTTTCTCGTCAGAGCTTTAATTCAAGTATAAGGTTGAGGGGGGTCCGATTACGGGAAGTGCCTAATAATTAATGTCAATGAATCAGTGTTACCGTCTAGCTTTATATAAGTAGATGGATGTTGGAATTGGGAAGGGATGCAGCCGAGCAGGTTATCTTATCTACTTGCAGATAGTTATTGATCTTAACGTTCCCTCTTTGCTTGATATGAACCGACTGAACGGCTTGTCTATTGTCCAATATGTACTTGAGCTTCAAAATAAATGATAGAATCTGGTTTTATGTTAGTTTGGCAGGGATAATTAATTTAGAAACCCTAATAATAGTTTTGATCGTAGATTGACTCAGCTGGACATGATATTGTTCAATGCATTTAATTGCGATTAATTTAACCACCAGGCTTAGGCCCATGTGGACATTTCTTGTTCTTAGTTTAATATATACATGCAACTAGCTGACCCGGCTACGCTATTCATTGCATAATTATTTTGGTAAAATAAATGCTACATACCAAATTTCATTCCAATCCGTTTGGTAGTTTTTGAGAGATCGTGATTTAGTAAATTTAACACCAATAAACCCCCCCTAAAATTTCGAACTTTTTTAAACCTTTTCTTAGCAAGCACCTACGGCCCTAGATGAAGCTACATAGCAAATTTCATTCCAATCCGTTCAGTAGTTTTAGAAAAATCGTGATTTAGTAACCTTGACCCCCTTTTACCTTGTTGGTCAGTTTGTGTATGAGAAATGTCCCAATAGGGAGCCACATACCAAATTTAATTCCAATCCGTTCGGTAATTTTTTTTTAGTAGCTTACAATCCCCCCAACCCAACGTAAGATTTAGAATTTTTTGAAAACTTTTCTAAGTTAGCACCTACGGCCCTAGAAGAAGCTACATATCAAATTTCGTTCCAATCCGTTTGGTAGTTTTGGAGAAATCGTGATTTAGTAACTTTGACCCTCTCTCCCCCCCCCCTAAGATTTCGAATTTTTTAAAACCCTTTCTTAGTGAGCATTTATGGCGCTAGAGGAAGCTAGGTACCAAATTTCGTTCCAATCCGTTCAGTAGTTTTTGAGATTTCGTGATGAGTCAGTGAGTGAGTGGTAATTGACTTTCATATATATAGATTTATGTAAGCCTATTATTTAAGGTAATAAATATTATTTTACAAAAATAAAATAAAAAAAACATAATTTTCGTACAGAACCGTATGAAAGTGAAAAAATACATTTAATTGATAATCATGAATTTTCCAAGCCGATTAATATTTTCATCACGATTCTTTACTGAAGACAAAAGTCCATCTCGCCGACAAAGAGGGAAAAACACTCGAATACAATTTCTAGACAAGTTACCTTTTTAATTCTTGCTTTCCCCGCGCCGCCTCGGACGTTAGAAAGTGTTTGTCCGCCCATTCATACTTTCTCGAGGCAATTAGGCCTACAGTTCACAGTATGTTATTAAGTACTAATACCGTACGTTGCTATTCCAGACTATTAGCGGGAATTGTGAAACTATCGGCGCTCAAATTGTGGGAAGTGTTACATTGCACCGTAACGTATGGGGGGGGGGGAGTAATAATATATTATAAACACGCAACTTATAAGATGGAGACGGTTGGCTATATTGACTGTGATGCAAGTAACTGATCTTAAATTTAAAGAATGTAAATTATTTCGCAAATAACGTGATGCTTTTTAGAGTTTTCCTTGCGTGTGGTGCTACATTTTTAGCTTCGTTTCGCTAACCAACTCCCGTGGCTAAAGCAAATGCTGACAGATTGTTGTACACGCTGATATTTTTACGGAAACGACGGATTGATTATACGGTATGGAGAGGCACTACGATCGGGGTAGGGTAGCTGTATATAATGTAATACAGAGGTCGAATAGGCACTCACCATCCCCAATAATTGGAATTTCACAATTAATATTCAAATAATCAATACTCAACATTTCAAACAAATTTTGATTATGCCAACTAAAGGAAACAATAAAATATGTAGCCTAACACCAGATGTTTAAATTTTAATACTGTAGGATTTTTTCGTTGATTTTTGTTTGTGTTTTTTTTTTACTTGACCTAAAAAAAAACTGTTGGTTGTGGAGAATAATGATTACCCGATTTTAAATTTGCCAAGTTGGTTCCTATGGTAATGAACGTAAATACTTTCAAGAAACATGTTTTAGTTCAATATACGCCTAACCAACAATCTTGTTATGTTTTTGTTCCAAATCAGTAATTTTATTTATAATATGTAATAACAGATGTTTGAATTATAATACAGTAAAACGTTTTCCTTAATTTTTGTTTGCTTTTATTTTGTTAACCTAGCTTAAAAAAAAGCTGTTGGTTGTGATGAAAAATAAACTGATTCTAAATTTGCTAAGTTGGTTGATGTGGTAATGAATGTAACTGCATTCGAGAAACATGTGTTGCTAAGCTTTTGATCCGAATCAGCTTTTTTACCTGTTAAAGGGCTTGGAGTATTTGCACTATTTTTAAGCTTTAAAATAAAAATTTTCTAAATCCTTTCATAGTGTGCGCCTATACCCACATTAGAGATGACTGACGATTGGTCGCTTCTGTAAAAATATCAGAACATATAATAATACGTTTGCATTTGCTTCACCCCGAGTCGACGCGTGGGTTGGTGAACGAAGCGAGCATGGTGGAGCCTTCAAGTTTAACATAATTTTAACTGTCTTCAAGTATTTGAACGAATAAAAAAAAAGTACTACCAGTAAAGGGATGCAAGATTCGCCTGTAGCAAAAAAGTGACGACTCACCACTGCCACAGCCTAGCGGAAATAAAGTAATTACTTCAGAAAGAAAATCTTTCGCGTTCACCAAAGTCAAACAGAGAAAGTTATGGACTCGAGCATATGGAAAGAGGTTTTAATTTTAAAACTGTGTTCGTCAATTTATCGGATTCAAAATTATAAATTGACTTCAGCATTCCACGTCCGGATAGCGCCCATCGATTTCACACACGACAATACCGCGACGAATTCCAAATAGCTACCTAATAATACCAGACAAGTAAACCAGAACATAAGAGCTCTTGACATACATTGCCGAACTGACGAACCGGGTCAGCTGTTGTCACTTTCTCAAGCAGCAAAGTATGTTTAAAACCAGGTGTGCGAATGACAAGACGTCGTCATGGGGGGGGGGGGGGGGGTCAACCCCATAATTTTAAACCCAAAACTTGAGAACCTTCTTCAAACTACGATAACGTAGTACATTTTACTCAAAGAGTTGCAAAAATATAAACCCAATAAAATTTTACCTTTTAAGTAAAGAAATTGGGATTTAAACGATGTTATGTTTGGATAAAGAAAAAATTATTGTCGTCAAGTGTCAACATTCGCAACAGGTGAGTGGAATACTTAACCCAAAAAAGGTGGGAAAATTAAAGTATATCAGTACCAAACAATTAAAACACGCAGTTGAAAAGCTGACGCTAGTTTAACGAATTTCAAAAATTAAATTTATATATTTTAGAGTTTTAATCATCAATTTGGGAAATTGGTCTATTCAGAAAGGCGCTGAATAGCGGCCTCTATGTAGGAAATATATTAGTAGATTTGTTTGCACGTAAGCCTCCAGCTTCGACTCAAGCGCTGCGCTGCTTCGTTCTACCATAGATCATGAATAATAAAATAGATTATGCATGCATACGGCGGCAGTGTGGCGAAAAAAAGGTTGTCGGGAAAATATTGCATGATAGCTCCGCGGGGTAGCGCTAGGGAGAAATCATTCAAAGCATTGGTGCTACACACTGCTTTCGTCGTTTCCCCCATAGATTGCGCCACTATCGTCGAATTTCCAGTGGATTGAAATAATGCATGCGATCGGAGTTCTATTAGGTTATACAAATACAATGGTTCTACTCGCAGCGTACAAACTCGGCCGTCGGAAACGGATCAGCAGATTTGAACAGGGTAATTTTATGGTATTTTACGTTCTGATCGATTTTGATGGAACCGAGCCAGCTATAAGTGTAAAAAAAACAAAATGTGCAGAATATTCTACATTTATTGTTTAGAAAAAACAAGAAAAAAGTTTCATTCTAGTACAAAAAAATCTAAAATATAGTTGTTTCCTGTCAAAAAAACGTGCTTCCGGATGTTGGATTATTTTGGCTAACGAACTTAACCGAGCGAATTAGTACAAATTTGGACGAAATCAGACTTAAAATGGGGCCATTAGAGTGCGCAACACATAATATATATATATATTTTAACTAGCTGGCCCGATCCGGTTTTGCACGGATAGACAAATCAAAGTTAAATGTATATTAACAAAAAATATATTATATCAATAAATATAAATTACACTATGTATTTTTTATAGGGATTTTTAGTAACTTTGACCCACCAAACCTCCCTTAAAATTTCGAATTTTTTTAAACCCTTTCTTAGCGAACACCTAGGGCCCTATAACAAATTTCGTTCCAATCCGTTCAGTGGTTTTGGAGAAATCGTGATTTAGTAACTTTGATCCCCCCAAACCCCCCCTAAGATTTCGAATTTTTTTAAACCCTTTCTTATCAGAACCTATGGCCCTAGAGGAAGCTACATACAAAATTTCATTCCAATCCGTTCAGTAGTTTTAGATAAATCGTGATTTAGTAACTTTGACCCCCTCCCCCTAAGATTTCAAATATTTGAAACCTTTTCTTATCAGCACCTATGGCCCTAGATGAAGCTACATACCAAATTTCGTTCCAATCCGTTCAGTAGTTTTTGAGAAATCGTGATCAGCGAGTCAGTGGATTTGGCTTTTATTTATATAGATAACTCCCAAAACGTGTTCTGGGGACGATGAACGGTGCTCATTGTTCACTCCCGACCTAAGGTCTCACCATAAGAGTTACTGCACTACCACAGCTTTCCTATGAACATGCGCTAAAAAGTTCTGCACCGAGTTGTTATTTTAGCAATTTCTAAAATGTACAAAAAGCAGTCCTGAATTTAACGTCTTACTTTTGCTGAAGCGGTCATACTGTATAATCCCTGCTTTCACTGCGGTAAGGACGGACTGATTCAATTAATTAACTGAATTTACTTTCTTCTCTGTAGAAAGAAAGCGACGTCGCGTCGCGTCGTCTAGTCAAACACAATTAGTCGCTTGTTTAACCGTTTAACTTTCCAAACATATTGGGTTGGATTTATTAGTACTAAATCGAAAACGCAGCTGAACCGCTGACGTGAGTTGAGCGAATTTCAAAAATTAAATTTATATATTTTAGGGTTTCAACCAAATATTTGGGAAATTGGTCTACTCACAAAGACGTTGAATGGCTCATTGCGAGAGCGAAATATATAAGTAGAATTTGTTTGAACCTCAGCCAAAAATCCCGGCTCACGCGGTGCTTCGTCCCGTTCACAGCGGAAAACCCCGCTTTGTGAGCTTGCATTTTGAGGCCTCGGATTATCGACTGCGCTTTGCGAGTTTGCACCTCGTCCTTGCTGCAATGACTGCTTAGTTTCGTCAGCGGACAGAGTTTGCATCACTGCCGTCGCTCTCGTAACAGAAGTTTCTCCGCGGTAAATTAGAATTTAACACTTTATTTACTTTACTAAGATTTTACGACCAAATTGGATCCAGTAGTTTACATTTTTGGTAGGTCTATACAATTTTTAATTATTTTGTTAGGTCCCCTCATTTATATTCTAATAATTTAGGATTTTTTTCAAATTTCTTTGCTTAAGATTCTTTACGATAATATTTGTTTAACAGGTCGGCCATTTTGGATCATCCATTTTTAATTTTTTGTATCCAAATTATTGTTATTAAATCATATCAATTAGTTTCTAATAATTTCTAGTAAAATTTTCCTTTTTTATTACTTTTTTTAAAGAAAATGTTTCTAAACGTCGTAAGCCCTTTTTAATTTTTAATATTTGACCTCAAAAACATGTATGTATACATTTTCGAACAAATTTTCATAATTCGCTAAGAAATTTTGTTTAAATAATTAACAAATAATTTCCAACCAAAACCAACTGGAGAACGTTTTACCTGAAGCCATTTATAAACAAAATCAAAAGATTTTGAACAAATACAAGCAGGACAGATTTATTTCCAAACAATGCATGTTTTTAAGCTACATTGAATCCCTCTAAACACTCTCTGTGTTGAATCCCTTTAATCTCTCTAAACACGGTAAACACACATTTAATTGTTTGATGTTACTGTTCTTTATTATGAGATTTAAATTGCACATAACGATTAAAACCTTTCTAAAAAAAAACAGGTATATAATAAGCAAATATTTAAGTTGGGTTTTTACCTGGAGGTGGGCAGGAACATTGATCCATCGATGAAGACAGACCCAGACAGCAAGATGTACCAACAAGTGGACAGTTCTCCGGTGCTGTGAAAGAAAACCACAATATTATAATCTCATTGGGCTACAATAAGCAAAATTGCTACAAAAAGTTTTTGACTAATATTGTAGGTTATAGACACAGTAATTAACTATTCTACACAGATAAATTCAGTGGCGTAAATAACACCTTTGGTGGCGCTGCGGGGGGGGGGGTAATATAATAAAACGCCGGAAAAGTTTTATTATAGTACGAAAAATGTAAAAAATAATGTAACTTCTTGTTAAAAAAACGAGGATTTTTTGGCTAACGAACTGGTCCGAGCCACTTGGAAAACCAACGTGCGTACCAAATTTAGACTAAATCGGACGTTGTGGCCGTTAAAGCGCGAACATATGTACAATTTTTAATTACACCCCAAAACGTGAGGGGTTCTCATTGACCACTCCAATCTATGGTCTCACCATAAGAATCACTGCAATAGATCATCTTTTATACGAAAATTTGCTAATAGCACAAACGTTGACTGCAAATATAATTATGATTGATTTCAATGACGTTTCATACGTGACGTAGTCATGCAATTAGTTCACAAAAATGCAGTAAACCGTACAAGTGAGTTAACATCAACCAATATCTGGTATGATCAGAGTAGCTCAGTTGATATGGTCGTAGCACGGAATGCTAAAGGACTTGGGCTCGAATCTGAGTCTAGGCCTATGTTTTTTCACTTGTACTGTAATTGAATTTACCCTTACTGAGGAAGTATGATATTATCGGGAAAAAGGTCGCGTGCATTAATCAGTCGTACCTAAATAATTTGCAAAATAAACTATTCGAAATAATATACGCCATTTCATTCACGACCAAACAGAAAACCGTTTCTTATTGTGTCCAACTCACGCACTGTAAACGTCCCGTTTGATGGAATTAATTTAGGTAATAAGGGTCCCAGGTGGGTCGATCGGTTACAGCCAATCACTTTGGAGATCCTGAAGGCAAAGGGCACTATTACTTAGGGTCAAGTGGGATTTCCAAGCTCAAATTGTCTCAAAGGAATTGCCCTTTCAAAGTAATACGTTGAACGTAATGTAGGGTAAATACTGAGTCTTTCATTTAAAAAAAAAACAAAAACATTTCCTATCTGAATTGCCTGACCTGAAAACGTATAGTGAGTTCAGTCCATATGTTTCCCATTTAGGCCTACATACATCATCAGCCAGTAAGCTCTAAAAATCACATTGCCGCCATTTTGTTACTTATAACTCCCGACATTCTCTATTGTTTTTTTGTGTCATTAAAAAATATGTAGTTAAATGTTTGGGTAAACTGCCACCATTTTCCAATATGGCAGTCAACTTTTGAATTTCTTATGGAACACCCTAAATTTTATGAATTTCCATTCTACAAGTTATTTTTAGACTTTTTCTTGTTCTAATTTTTACACGTCTATAACCATTTAAAGTTTGAGGAGTACACACTTTTAAAACACTCCGACATAGGCTACCTAATCTCTACATATACGAGAAATGAATGTTGGTCTTTGTTTTTTCCTTTGTCCACTACCCCTATACAATAAATATAAATTTAACTAACTTTAAACTGCACTAATATATACTCAAAAACTATTCGACCGATTTCACCCAAAATTTCACAATTATTTACACATATTAGCACCAGGATTGTTTAGAGAATAGGGTCACTACATTTGAAGAGAATAAAATGGGATAACTACCCCTATACAATAAATATAAACTG
>JAGFPH010000012.1:1798910-1820309 GCA_018207615.1 Philaenus spumarius | reverse complement strand
AATAAGGATGTCCATGGGGGAGGGGAGAGGGATGATGTTTTAGTGGGTGAGAGGTGAGTATCTCTTAGGAGAGCGGTCTGCGACAGTCTGCGAAAATGCGTTTCATCCTACCGAAAAAAAAGCTAGGCACTTGTTAACGACTTACTATAGTTTTAAGCCACGCCCTTTTTAGTTTTGTATAAATACGGGGCACGAAACACTGACAACCAGCCTGGTGCCTTAGTGTGCGGGGCCACACAGAAGTCGAGATTGAGAGAGAGAATCGAGGAACTAGTGATGTGTAACCACGTAGCGAGCTGGAAGGCCTGCCAGGCTCATAAGCAGGCGGATCTGGCAAGGAGCAGATGTCGGGACTTTTTGAAATGGGACGCTCTTCGGACCCACCCCAACTCGACGTCTCGCTAAAGGTGCTTTGTCTTTCTCTGGCGGTAAGCAACGCAGACGTTGGCCTAGTCCCAGGATTGTTCCACCGGCTGCTGCCACTACCTCTGCTGGGTCGGCTACTCAGTCTTCGACCAAAGATCTGTCCTTCCAGCCCCAGCCTTCTACCCCTGTCTCTACTTCTGTTACAGGTGCTAAGTCGAACGCGGCAGCAGTCACTGCAGCGAAGAGACCAACGCCCAAGTTCGGAGCTCCAACCAAGAGTCGAAGAAAGAGTGCTTCCCGCAAGGAGGTTGACACACTCGATGCAATTAATAACAACATGGTTCCAGATACCGACGAAAGTGAGTCGGACAACGATTAACTCGGAGCTGCCACCAAAACACCGGCGAGTGCCCACGAAGACAGAAGCGAAACCACCAGTCATGCCACCATCTCAACCGAAATCTGTCGAAGTGGATCGCCCAGATCAGTTCTTTGGTTCTAGGTTCCGCGAACAAAAGCCCTGCCGATCTGATCACAGCCATTCTGGTCACCTGAGCTTCTACAATGGTTTAATCCACCTTGCGTGCCACTAAATATAGTATGTTTCAGTAAAGATTGCAGATTGCAGCCATTAGGGAGGTCTCTAGATGCTGCTACCGCTTCCCCAGTGCATGTTCGTGAGGGAAGGAAGGATGTTTTAGTGGGTAGTGTTTTGCACTTGCACTGCGTAATAGTATTTCATCCAACAAATGTTAGGTCAGTTATAGCATTGACTATTTAATGCTTATATAGTCAATGGTTATAGTTTGATTATTGTAGCTCGTGCTTCACTGAAGATGGCAACGTTGTCGTTGAAACGCGTTTGACTTAAGAAACGTATTAGTTGTGAGATTCTGTGATCGAGTATTATCTTCTCACAAGTCAAGCTCAATATTTACTTACAGTTTGGATGTATGTTAGAAAACTCCCTAGCTTAAAATATCAATCAGTTTTTGAAATAAAAATCCATAAGTAAACAAAATAAAATAAAATGGCTGCAGTTAAAAAACTAGGGTCTTTCGGATATTTTAATAATATTGTGAACAGTTTTTGGTCCAGGGTTTCAGAAACACTCTGTATGTGTTTACTTCAGCGAATTATGTGTCGTGGCGTAACAAGAATTGACTGTTGTTAATTTCCCCTTTTATATTTTATGAAATCATAGTCGCAAAGATTGTGTCGGTTAACAATGTTCATTTGTTCGATACAGTCCGTTGCTTCACTATCTAGTCATCTTCATACTCGCACCATCCATCTCGTAGAAACCCGTCTGGGTATGAAAGTAACAAGATCTGAGTGAAAGTATACTCGCGTGGCGTGTCTAGGCAACTTTTGCAGCTATGAGATACGACATAACGTTGAATTCTGGAAATTATTGTTGACTAGTAAGATCCCGTGAAAAGCACGTGCAGAGTAATTTGATGCAAGAGAAAAAATAATACAACTTCAAGTATTAATGTGTTAAAGAACTATTGTAGGGTATATGACTTGTTTTGAGGTTAAAAGTCGTTGAAAATGTATATTGTCTAACATTTTCAACGAATTTTCATAGGAAAAATGAGCTATTGCAGTCCCTTATGGTAAGACAGCTGTTCAACGCCTTCGTGAGTAGACTATTTCCCAAATTGTAGGTTGAATCCCTAAAACATAGGCATATAAACTTAATTTTGGAAATTTGCTCAACTCACGTCATTGGTCCAGCTGCGTGGTCGAATTATTATTTTTGTTATTGAAAATAAGTTAACAAAACTTTGTATACAGGACACATTTTTTGACATATCTGAACCTTTATGATTGGGGGGGTAAGGGGGTAAACAATTTCAAATATAAAGCTAGGTCGTGTAATACACCATTGAAAAGCTTATTAAAAGAAAAACACAATGGCGCAAAGTAGACCTTAATATCTTGCATACAAAGTTTTGTTAACTTATTTTCAATAACAAAAATATTGAAGGGGGTTAAAGGGACTTTATGAACACTCTGTATATATGACGTACACACATAACCTTATAGCACCTGGTTTAAATCTACGAGGGTATTTTACCGTGGGGGCAGCTTCTGACCAGAGGGCGCAAGATCGAGGTGCAAACTCGCAAAGCGCAGCCTTTAATACATTAGGCAGCTATTCAGCGCCTTCGTGAGTAGACCAATTTCCCAAATAACTGGTAGAAATCCTAAAACATATAAACTTAATTTTGTAAGTTCGTTCAACACGTCAGCGGTTCAGCTGAGTGATCGAATTATTTTTCGTTTACGTTGTTCTTCAGAAGAAACTACTTTAGAGTAGTTGCCATTAGCGAATTTATTTTAACATGATATATGCACAGAGCCTACAATTAAACATTTTACTCAAAAACCTGAAATGAATTTTGGAAAACAAAACAGAAGATCATACATTTTAATCACAGGCCTACTTAAATCGACCATATTAGCCCCAAACTTTTTTAAATACAGTCATTTATGCAAAATTATATTATTGTTCACTTTAAAATTCACTAAGTTTCCAACGACAGTCGGGCTATAATTGTAAATTAACAGAAACTTAAGCTTTTATGATTCTATTAAAATAGCAATAATTCAGACCAATAGTCCAAAAGTGAACCAAAAAGATCGTAAAATTAGTAGGTACATTTTTAACGATTTCTAACCTCAAAGCCGATCATGTAGCATATTAGTTTTATAACTCATATAAAAAACAAGCAACATCCAGACATTATAAGAAGGTAGTTTTTAATGAAATAGTAAAAATAACCTCAAAGTTTAATCTATGCTAGGTTTTGAAGTATTACGGATTTTTTAATCCTATTTCTACCCCTTAGTAAGATTTTGCCTATTATTTTTATAATTATTTGAGGGTTGTGTGACCAGCTACCAGGACACACTGAACCTAAACCGTGAGGTCCTCTGTGTCCAAGCAACAGTTCACATCAAACCCGCCCTTTTTGCGAAACAAAGAAGTCGTTGAGGACTTTCCTCTCGTATGTAATTGGTGTCAGAATATCCTTATCCCAGATATTTCTGTCTCTATGATGCGTAGAACATTTGCATAGAACATGGAAAGAAGTTTCCTCCTTCTCTCCATACCTTCGACATAATGGGTTGTTTTCTAACCCAATCAGGTGGAGGTGTCTCTTCAGAGAGTTGTGTCCCGTCAGTAGACCGACCAACAACCTTACTTCCGGCCTGCCGAGACCCAGCAGTGTTCTGCTTAGATGTCCATCCAGGCTAACAATGAAGTCGTGTGCCTGCCTCTGACCTCTTACTATGTCTCTCCATCTCTGTGAGTGTTCTGATTGAACATTTTTTCTTACGCTTTCTTTCCCAAAGTCTCCTGATATTCCTATCATCGTTTCTGGGCTCATCGGTGGAGTTCCAGCTCCCCTTCTTGCATGTTTATCTGCTATTTCATTATCTTCTACTCATTCATGTTCAGGGACCCAAACAAGTCTTACTTGCCTACTGCTCGACAGCCAATTCAGCAATCTCTGGCATTCCCAGACAAATTTGGACGTTGTTCTTGAAGCCATAATGGCTAGCCTTACTATCAGAGCATATCGTACTATGCTCATATCATTATCATGCTTTCTGAGTCCAATATTCGTTTTGCGCATGCAAGTATGGCGTATACCTCTGTTTAGAAGACCGTAGAGCAGAGCTCCAGCGACACTGAGTTCTTGTCTATGTGTACGGTCCTTTGTATTCCTGCTCCTGTACCTTTGTTTGATTTAGACCCGGCCGTGCACCAGACTCGTTCACCATATTTTTATCCCTTAATAAAATTTTGCCTATTAAGAAAATCTTTAATTCTAAAGGGAAATCAAACTATTTGTTACCAACACGAAGGGGGAAATAAAAGAACGTTATATAACAGAAATAATTTATCTTTTTACAATAAGTATACCTGGACGCTATCTTGTACGATTTGATTCATCCGTTGTACATCAAGCTACTCTCAAGGGAAGGGTGGAACACTGTGTAAAGTGATTGCTTACATCTGATCAACCCAACTGATACCATTAGGAAGCCAAAGCTTGGGCGATGTTTTCGTAATAGTCTACATCAGAATTATTAGACTCATTAGCGAATTTCCATAGGAAAGATGAGCTATTGCAGTGACCCATATGGTGAGACCTAAGGTCGGGAGTAGTAAATGAGCACCGATCATGGTCCGCTAAACACATTTTGGGGTATAATTAAAAATGATATATACCGTATATGTGTATATGTGTTTGCAATCTAAAGGTCGCATTTTTCGTCTGATTTGGTTTAAATTTAGTACACACGTCGCTCGGACGAGTTCGTTAGCAAAAAAACCAACAACCGGAAGCACGTTTTTTTGACAGGAAGTAAACTTTTTTTTAGGGTTTTCGAAATTTTTAGTACTTAGTACTTTTTTTAGTACTTTCGGATTTTTTAGTTTAATAAAAATATGACAAATATTTACTCCTTCAAAGATTTAAAAAAAAAGCCAGAAGGCCGCTTTTTACATTACTGGACTTGATTTGTAATGTTAAACTAAATAATTCTAGTAATATATAAGTGGCTCTACATAGTCATTCAAGATTAACTGCGAGCATCTCAAAAGTACGAGATAAAATTACATAAAAAGTACATAAATTCATTATGTTACTTTAGAATTCGAGGCGTACCATGTCTGCAATGAAAACCATTACGGATTCATTTTAAAAGAGAAGATATTAACCCTCGTCACTTCTGCATCACTGAGCAGACCCTTTGATGATTTATGGCCTCGGCGCTGTGGAGACTAATTTACCCTCGGCGCTGTAGTTCTCTTGGTTCTCCCAAAATCGATCATAACGTAAAATACCACAAAAGTACCCGGTTTAAATCCGCGTGAGGGTATCTTCTGATCCGAGTTTGTACGCTGCGATTGGAAATAAGCACGGGGTGAGCCGGGCAGCAGGCTGAGGAGCAAACAAATTCGACTGATATATTTCTTACACGCAGGCAGACATCCAGCTCTTTCGTGAGTAAACCAATTTCCCAAATAGTTGGTTGAAGTCCTAAAATGCTCAAACTTAATTTTGGGCATTCGCTGAACTCAAGTTGCAATTTTGTTAAAAAAAAAAACTATTAATTGACTTAATGACTTAATATTTAGTCAAAGGGGGCAAAGAGGCCAGCAGTCAATCAGAAAAGGGCCAGATACTTTGCCAGGCTTTTCGAAGTATATCGACCCTTCGTTGGAGTATACTCGGACTGTCTTAACAAACCAAATAATATTTTTGAGCGTAGCGAACGAATGCGTTAACCGATTTGTATTCCCTTGCCACAGAAATGCATGGTTTTTAAAGGGCTTTAATTTGATGTAGGCCTAACCTAAGCCATATGTGTATATTATAAAAGTTTGAGATGATGTTGTTTTTTTAAGGGGGGGGGGATGGTTTTAGGATTTTGTAAATATGTTTTAAAGGTTCCCCTCGAAGGTGAATAACTATCGAGATCAGACTTTGCATATGTTTTTCATAATAAAGGAGGTAGGTTTTTAAAAATTCAGCATGTTTACGCGATATAGCCCGAGTCAGAATTTACAAATTATATCAACAAATATTAAAAACTTGACAAAATTACAGAAAATTTATCAAAAATCTGCATGTGAATGGTTAAATTATCAACCATGACATGATGTCTAATTATAAAAATAATCACTTTCGGCTCAGCCTACAGGCGGAGTTAGATTTCGAAGGATTTATTTACTTCGACCATAAAAATCATAAAAGTTTCATTTAAACAAACACCAAGTCCCAATGAAAAGCATAAATTTAAATGAATGACAAAATATTTATGAGGCAATGCATTTTCTGGATGGAAAAAAAAGGATAGCCCAGTTCCATTATAAATTTAGTTTAACTTTCTCTATATACCTCAGCGCCACCTATCAATACTGAATGTAACTATACAGTTCAAATCGCTACCACCACGCTCTCTATGAGATTTTCATGTAAACTGTAACAGTTGCGTTTCAGAGCTCTATCGGTCAAGTTGGAACTACAACCACATTCTAAACTTGTTGCAGTACAATAATAAATAACACTTTAATTAATTCCACTAAAAAGAGTTATTTTTTTCATTTTACGAGTACTCACGAAACATCTAGTAACTAGTAAAATAAAAATGTTCCATCCAATTTGGTATTGTTGAATTCTATTTTAACTTCCATTATATTAAATATTTTATTAAATTTTGAATGTTAGTTGAATGTCATGCTTTAAAATTCTTTTTTACTAACAAAAACTGTAAATCCATCACTTAATTTTTAAAGTATTCTAAGGATGATTGTATTTAGCGAATTATTTTTGTTGCTACACTTTGACAGAATCCTGGGAAACTTTGCTACAAGAGATACTTTTACACGTCAATTGTTTAGTCTAGTCGATACCTTCAAGGGCGCAATTTTTGATTGAATGAGTAATTGGGCGATGAATAGATAAGTTATCATCGCCTGAGAGTCATGAGTATATATTTCTCCTAAATATAAACAAATACAAGAAATAATAGCTAACACTAAAAATAATTAACGAAGTAAATAAAACTATTACCAATATTAAAATTATTTAACAAGACGAAAAAGTTTAAGTACCATACACTTAAAACTAACAACTATAAACTTTAGAGATAAAATACAACACCAATAAAGAAAAACTAAAGTAAAACACAAAAACAAATCTTACAACCTAAAACAAATAAAGTAACTTAACATTTATTAGGTTTTATTTAGTTGTTAAATAGATCAAATTAGATTTTCTACTTTCCAAATTTTACTGTTCAGGCCCTCCAACGAAGGTGAAATTGGGCCTTTTATGCCCTTACGCCTTTAAATAGACGAGCACCGATCATGGTACCCAGAACCAGGGGCGTATTTACGAGGGGGGGGGGCGGACCCCCCACAAGGAAAAAGGAAAGAAAGAAAAACATCACAAATCAACTGAATGGAACGATTTGTTAGTCATAAGAAGGTTTTTTTCACGTTTGGAGAGTTTGATTGACGCGTCCAAGGAAGAGATCCATATTGATTATCTTTTTGGTCAATAAGGAGAGAAACTTGAAGCTATTGACGAAACCCAGTTGAACGGAGAAATAAAAGTATGGCATCAAATCTTGAAAAGAATCAACTCTGAGAGAACGGAAACTTTAAAAAAGGATGGTAAACCCTTCAAAAAGATAAATGCCATCGAGACCTGGCATGTTGCAATAAAGAATATGAATTTATTATGTTGCAATAAAGAAATGTTCCATTCTATTCACAAGTTATTACAAATAATGGCTTTCCAGCGACCTCTTGTAGTGCGGAAATATCATTTTCTACTTTAAAATACTTAAAGAGCTATTTGAGAAATACAACTAGTGAAACAAGACTTAATAGGCTCTCTTTGTTCTATATCCATAAAAACATAGCTGTGATAACGGACAAAGTTCTAAACGAAATAGCGAAAAAATCCAGAAGAATTCAATTTTAGCTTGGAAAAAACTATTGTGTTCATGAAAGCATTATGATGATTTATCGTGTTGACATCTAGTTTATGTAATTTTACGTTTTCAATCATTGTAATATTAAACTTATTCTATGAAAAATAGTTTTACAATTTTATTTTGCCTTACCCAAAGATTGAAATAGAATTAAACTAGGCTATGTTCTAATTATTATATTTAAAATAATCTGAACAACAAATATATTTAACAAATTGAATTTAAATTTCTTAAATAAATGTTTTCAATATACAAACTAAGCTAAAGAAAATTAAATATGAAACCATGCATTTTATGGTTAATTGTATGTTTGTAAAAGTATTGCTTGGTTCGTCAAAAAATCGTTAAATTGTGGTTTTACACATTAAAAATTAAAAATTCCAAACCCCCAGGTGTTCCACGCCCTTTATTAGTTGGTCCCCCTAGAGACAAATCCTGGATACGCCACTCACTCTAGGCGTATCCAGAACCCCCCAGAATTACCCACAGAACACGTTTAGGGGTGTAATTAAAAATTATATATATTATATATATGTTCGCAACTTTTACGTCCGACTTGGTCCTTATTTGTTACACACGTGGTTTTTTAAGTCATTCGGACGAGTTCGTTAGCCAACAATCCATCCACCAGAATCACGTTTTTTGGCAGTTAATTTTTTTAACGATTTTTTGTACTAGAATAAAATGTTTTATGATTTATCTAAAAAAGATGTATAGAACTTTATTCTGCACATTTTGTATTTTTACACGACCTTATAGCCCGTCTGGTTCCCTCAAAATCGATCAAATCTTAAAATACCATAAAAGTACTCGGTTCAAATCCCCGTGAGGGTTTACAGTGGGCTTGCCTAGCTTCTAAGGCCGACGTCCAGGTGAAAACTTGTGCAGCGAGTTTTTCCGTTGAAAGCAAAGCATAGCGCAGTCAATAATCTGAGGCCACAAGTTTTTAGTTTTCCCTTGGGAGCGGAACGAAACAACGCGTGAGCCGGGGCTGTAGGCTGAGGTGTAAGCAAATTCTACTAATATTATTTCGTACACGTAGGCAGCTATTCAGTGCCTTCGTGAGTAGATCAATTTCCCAAATAGTTGGTTGAAATCTAAAACATATAGAAGTAGTTTTGGAAATTCGCTCAACTCACGTCAGCGGTTAAGCTGCGTGATCGAATTGTTATTCTATTATTTATTATTATTGTACGATTTTAAAACAACTAATGACTTTAATCTTTGACTACGGACCTTCTATTAAGGTCTATAATCCAAGATTTAATATAATCTCATATTAAAAATACAATATAAGCTAATGCAATAGAAATTGTATGAAGTATTTTGAGAGTACTAGATACGGCGCCAAACATTTAATACCTCAAACTAATTTTAAGTAACTTTAATATCAGAAGTTTTGTTCTTCAAAAAAATGTGGTTAAGTGCTGAAGAACAGCAGTGCCTTAACCGTTATATGTGTTCCATCCTTGTCTAGGGGAGTGCTAACCGTCTCTCCTTTCATACAACACAACAATCACCCGAGAAAGAACATCTAGTAGTTCTAACGACGAAAAAACGTTTTCTGTGAGAAGTTTTACTTGAATCGCGTTTTAATAATAATTTACCCAAATATCCTATTTAAAAACTAGCCCATAATGAAAATACTTATGTTTATAACATTTATAATTTAATTACATTACCTAGACTTTCTTGCAAAAATTTGAAAAAAAGACACATTGAATTAATTTTTAATGAAAACTTTGTAATGCTGAAGGTTGCAGTTCGGTTATTTGACGGTAGATAGCACTACGCGTCTTGTTTTGCAGCGAGCTGTAATAAACAGACATCCTGTCG
This sequence comes from Philaenus spumarius, assembly GCA_018207615.1. Taxonomy (NCBI): domain Eukaryota; kingdom Metazoa; phylum Arthropoda; class Insecta; order Hemiptera; family Aphrophoridae; genus Philaenus; species Philaenus spumarius. The sequence continues at coordinate 1,810,580 of JAGFPH010000012.1, read as the reverse complement.
GCAATGCAGATACTAATTTTACGGTTTGCTTGGTTTCAATGGTTCGAAACTAAAATAAATAGTACAAATGAGTTTATTTTAAAACAGTAAACTATTAGCATAGATCATGAATAATTAGGTTATCCAAATACAATGCTGTTAGTGGTGTTTTAAAATAGGAGTATTTTAGCCATAATGTTAAAAATGAAGAAATATTTTGTTACTAAAAAAACAATAATCTGCACAATTTTAAATAAAACTGATGAGGGCTAATAAGACCAGTGCGCCAAGGGTTTCGTAGTATAAGGGTTCAAACAGAAGCTGTTTTGAAAGGCTCTTCTTTACCTCGAAGAAAACTCCCGAGTGTACAGTATGGTTTCAATGCAAAAGGCCCGACTCAAGCCGCAAAATCGTCGAAACATGCATTCGTAATACCGTGTTTCGGATTCTATTTATAAATTAATAATCTGGGAAACTACTTTAAGTTATAAAGAAGACTTTATATTTTTTACGCGTTAGCTTAAAATATGGAAATTATTGCTTAAAATTCCCAAAAAAAAATGCATTAAAAATAATAAATTTTTACTCAGTTAAACTTTTTAATAAAAGGAGTTACCGTCGATGTCTTTCAATTATGAGATACAAGAAAAAAGCACATAGCCTTTAAGAACAATTTAAGATGTTTCACAACTTTTTATGTTGAAAAACGGCGTTCGAAACACGTTAGTACGAAGTGCATATTTTTGCTGTTTTACGCAAGGTATAAATGACCCACGCAACTGAACCGTTGACGTGAGTTGAGTGAATTAAAAAAAATTACTTTATATGTTTTAGAGTTTCGTCTAACTATTTGAGAAATTGGTCTACTGACGAAGGCGCTGAATAGCTGCACGCGTGTACGAAATATATAAGTAGAATTTGTTTGCACCTTAGCCACCAGCAACGATCTCGCGCTGCTTCGTTTCGCTCGCAACGGAAAAACTCGCTTGTGAATTTACACCTCGATCTTGCTGCCTCGGATTATGGAATGCGCTTTGCTTGTTTGCATCTCGACTTGCGGTTTCGAATTATGGACTGCTTCGCTTCACGAGTTTGCAATCCGACTGTCGGCCACGGTCAGAAGCCGACTCCATGGTAAAATTCCTCACGTGGATTTGAATCGGGTATTTTTTTTGTAATTTTACGTTATGTTTGATTTTGGGGAAACCAGATGGACTGTAAGGTCGTGTACAAAAACAAAATGTGCAAAATAATCTGCTATATTAATTTGTTTAGATAAAACCCCAAAAATCTGCAGCCATCTTGAAACCGATAACTGCTGCAAAATAAAGTTTTTAACATTTGTGTAAACCAATATATGATTAACTTTCATGCTGGGTTTCATGAATTTATCTTAAACAGTTCATGAAATAATTTTTTTTTAAACGCATACAAACAGGCACCTTGTAAAAGATAGGACACATAATGTTATCAACTCCTATAAAAGCGAGTGTACGTCCTTACATACGTACGTACGTGAATAACAATATAATATAATATAACAGCTGATTTCACCCATCATCTGTAATACTTAAACAAAACCTAGTGTAGATTATATTTTGGGGTTATGTTTAAAACTTCAATCAATATAACTTGTGAAGTTGATTTTCTTAAAATATGATTTAAAGAACTAATGTAGGCTATAATCATAGATAATAATAATAATAACAAGTAGTACTTATCTATGGCTATAATACGTTATAAGATTTGTTTTTAGGTTATAAAATGAATATAAATAGAATATTTTATTATCAATATTTATACAAGTTTAAAGAAGAGATATCTATTCGTTTAAGTTCGGAAACATTCGTACATCTTCGTATAAAATATAAACATATTCCATTATTAATTTCTCCATTATAATTATTAATAACTTCTATACGATTTGATCTATCAATATGAAGTAAGAAAGCAATTAAAAGATAATATTTGTATCATTAGTTCTGTTAGATATAGGCCTAAAGGGTGTCTTGCGTGAACAAACTTTGTCACGTTATTCAGTATGTCAAAAGAAACCAAAAATGTAATATAACATGTGTCCTATCTCATTCCGTTTTCGATCTGTCTGTCTGTATTTGTTTTTTACAAAATACTTAATATTTTTAGAAGTAGAAAAGATATTCAGCTCAAACTTTGTACACCTATTTGTTACGTAACCTTTTATCACTGAACGAAAAATTAGATATCAAATATCTCAAAAACCGCTAACTTTACAAAAAAATTACAAGAGACAAAAAAGTTTACTTTTTTAATGTCAAACTCAATGGTTTTTTATTTTTTCTGTAGCTCAAAGGACAACAGAGATATTGACAAAAAAATAAGGAAAAATGAACATTGACCGAAAACTGAATGAGATAGGACACATGTTATATTACATTTTTTGTTTCTTTTGACATGCTGAATAACGAGACAAAGTTTGTTCATATTATGGTCGCAAGACACCCTGTATAACAATTAATATAAATACAAAATGTTTAAAAAATAGGCCTAAAGTTTTATAATCCTTATAATTGTACACATTTATAGAGCTAAATATCCCCGTCATCAGCATAGGTAGGCCTAGATAAAGTCTGTTGTTTTTAAACAGTTTTTTTTTAATTATCTATTTCTGATGTTTAACATTTAGATTATAATAATCTGCCGGTGATTTTTCACGGGGGCTTACTAGTATTGTATTATTTGATAGTTTTGACCTGCTGAATAACAATGGTTAAGTTTGGTAGAATGGTTGTGAGACACCCTGTATATACATGTTTACATCTGGAAACATACTGTGACTAGAGACTATAAGTAAACATACTTCAATTTATTAGCGAATTTCCATAAGAAAAGTGTGCTATTGCAGTGGCCATTATGGTAAGACCGTCGGGAGTAGCAAATAAGAACCGATCATGATCCCCAGAACGTGTTTTGGGGTGTCATTAAAAATCATATATATACCTATATATCATATAAATATATGTAGAATGCCAACCCAGCAGATGGTCTATGGACCAGTGCTGAACAAGTGTTTTTTCAAATGTGAAATGTTTTGATATTTATAATTTCTTAAATAAAGCACTATTATTATTATTATTATTATAAATATATGTATATATTTATGTATGTGTGCGCACTCTAACGGAACCATTTTAAGTCCGATTTGGTCCAAATTTGGTACACACGTTGGTTGTTTAAGCCTCTTGGACGAGTTCGTTAGCCAAAACAATTGACCGGAAGTAGACTACATTTTTAACCGGAAGTACTATGTATATAGGTGTGCGCACTCTAACGGACGCATTTTACGTTTGATTTGGACCAAATTTGGTACACAGGTTGGTTTTCTAAGACGCTTAGACGAGTTCGTTAGCTAAACAAATTGACCGGAAGTAGATCAAATTTGTGACCGGAAGTAACATGCTTATAGGTGTGCACACTCTAACGGACGCATTTTATGTCCGATTTGGTCCAAATTTGGTACGCAGGTTGGTTTCTAAGTTGCTTGGACGTGTTCGTTAGCCAAAAAAATTGACCAGAAGTAGACCAAATTTTTGCCAGAAAGTACCAATTTTTTTCGATTTTTTTTACTAGATTAATTTTTTTTTGAAGTTTTATTTAAAAAAATAGACATACGAAATAATTCTGCACATTTTATTTTTGTACGCTACCTTACAGCCCATCTGACCCCCCCAAACAATCAAAACGTAAAATACCGTAAAAGTACCGGAATTAAATCCACGGCTTTTACCGTGGTAACCAATGGCAATATATTTGGTACATGCTGGCAGCACCTTCATGAGTGGATCTATTTCCCAAATAATTGTTTGAAACCCAAAAACATATATAAATTTAATTTTGGAAATTCGCTCAACTCACGTCAGCGGTTCAGCTGCGTGGTCGAATTATTTGGTTTTAGGTTTGCAAATAAACATACGAAATAATTCTGCACATTTTGTTTTTTTACGCTACCTTATCTGGTTCCCCCCAAAACAATCAAAACGTAAAATAACGTAAAAGTACCAGAATTAAATCCACGGCTTTTACCGTGGTAACCGATGGCGATATATTTGGTACATGCTGGCAGCACCTTCGTGAGTAGATCAATTTCCCAAATAGTTGTTTGAAACCCCAAAACATATATTAATTTAATTTTGGAAATTCGCTCAACTCACGTCAGCGGTTCAGCTGCGTGGTCGAATTATTTTGTTTTAGATTTGCAATTCTGTTTTGGAAAACAACGCGATTGGCAATAGGCCTAATATTGAACAAAATATTTATGAATAAGGTTTTATTAAATGACTTAATATTTAGTATTAAATAATACAACTTTTGGGAAATTAGAAGCCATGGTCAAGCGCAAAAAGTCCATCGGTCAATCAGAAAAGGCCCAGACTTTTTGTCCTATTTTACGAAATAATTGGTGGTCGACCCTTCGATGGAGAGTACCGGTCTTACAATCAGTCACAGTAGCTCATTACCCTTTCCCTGCCGTTACACATGAATGCCTAAACACACTTGCAGAAAGCTCGCAAGAAAACAAATAAATACTATTTGCACAAAAGACTAACGTATACAGGAAGCCAATGTCACAGTGTCACATCCTTAGCCAAACCTTTGATTATGGTATACCTATTATACCCTATGTATAATCAAGGGCCAAACTGTAACAAGCTCCAGGTCACGCCTCAAAGTTCGGTCAATGATTGTAAATACCCTTTGTCACTCAGTCCTTTGTATAATCAACAATAATGCTCCTTAATTGCGCACATATTGGAATTTGTTGCGCTGTTTTTGCGGTATGCTTGTTCCAATTATAAGTTTGAAAATATCGGTTTTTAAGACAGCGGTATTACATTATTAGTGACTAGGGGTCCCGCCTTTACCAACTTCCAAAATATTTAACTATACCTTGTTCAACGGGAGTTTAAAGTGAAGCACCTCCCCCTACGATATTTATGGGCAGGGCAGACTGTGTCACACGTGGAATGACCGTAGGGACGAACGTGAATGTTAGGGTGGGCTAGTGAAGAGAATGCTTATTTACTAAGAACTACTATGAATCATAAGAAGAGTCGCCCGTCCCACACGTGATGTTCGTTTTCCTCATTGGCCCAAATCCCTAACGTCAGCCATTGTAAGGTGGTGCTCTCGGTGAACAAGGTATAGTATTTTGTTGACACAAACAAAAATCTTCGAAAATGACTTACTGTATTATATTTCAATCATCTGTTGTTATATAATATTACTAGCTGCCCGATCCGACTTTGCACAGATAGACAAATCGAAGTTAAATATATAACAACAACAAAATATCAATAAATATATTACACTATGTATTTCTTATGGGGGTTTTTAGTAACTTTGACCCCCCCAACCCCCTTAAATTTTCGATTTTTTTTTGAAAACCTATCTTAGTGAGCACTTAGGGCCCTAGTGGAAGCTACATACCAAATTGCATTCCAATCCGTTCAGTAGTTTTAGAGAAATCGTGATTTAGCAGCTTTGACCCCCCCTAAACCCCCCTAAAATTTCGAATTTTTTAAAAACCTTCCTTAGCGGGCACCCACGGCCCTAGAGGAAGCTACATACCAAATTTCATGTACCGTTCGGTAGTTTTTGAGATTTCGTGATGAGTCAGTGAGTGAGTGAGTGGTATTTTGATTTTATATATATAGATTACGAAAATATCAAATTATAGAATACTGTAATCTATTTCCATTTACTTCACTGCTAGACGCCACGGGGTTGGTGAGCTAAGCGAGCAAGGGTGGAGCCCCAGCATTAAAATTACATTAATCCATAATCGATTCGTTTTTCGCCTTAAATATTTTTCGCAATTATTGTTTTGCTTTTTTCAATTAAAAAATGTCGAAAAGAAATATGAATACTAATTTAAATTCATGCATATGGCAACAATGCCTCTTTATACATATCTCTGTTATGACAAAGAAAAACAGATTTTATGTAAAATTTATATATTTTCTTTTATTAATAGGGACAGTTTAAAAGTATACATCTGTAAAAATAATTAATATTCGATACAGAATCCTCATCATGCATGTACCAACATGTAGGTATTCATCTACTAACGTTTTGTGCGAAACGCGAAATGTTTCTTGATTAAATTTTACAAAGTGTATTATGTAAAAAAAAAAAACTGTTAAGTTTTTATTTATCAGTTCCAAAGACCTACTGAAAACATTTCAATTACTTCGTTCCGCAAAACAATGTACAGCTTTATAACAAAATTTCTACAGTCATTGTGATTTATAATTTTGGTTTCCAATTTAAATAACAGGTTATAAATTACTTTAATTTACAAATTGATTGTTTGAACAGGTTAAGAAGAAAGATCGACGGAATTTTTAAATGTAGTCAAAGAAAGATTTTCCTCTTTCCTTTCACCAAAATCTATGCATAAAGTAGAAACGTCTGTGGGTAAGTATGATCCAATTTGTTGTGTGTCCACTATATGCACGCCCAGTTTGAATTATCAGGAGAAAATTTGGCACAGTGGGTAATTGACTCTTATGGTAAGACCTAACGTCGGGAGTGGTCAATGAGCACCGTTCATGGTCTACAGAACACGTTTTCGGGTGTCATTAAAAATTACATTTTTATATTGTATGTTCGCACTCTAGAGGCCGCATTTTACTTCCGATTTGGTCCAAATTTGGTACAAACGTATGTTTTTTAAGCGGCTGGGACGAGTTCGTTAGTAAACAAATTCCTACAATCGGAAACACTTTTTTTACCAGAAGTACATTTTTTTTAGATTTATCGAGCTAGAATAAATCTTTTTGGGATTTATGTACAAAAATAAATAGGAGATTAGTCTGCACATTTATTTTTTACACTATCTTATAGTTCGCTTCACCAAATGAGTTTATTTTAAAACCGTAAACTATTAAGAGGTGTTTTAAATTAGGAGTATTTTACCCAATAATGTTAAAAATTAAGAAATATTTTGTTACTAAAAAAACAATAATCTGCACAAGGGTTTCGTAGTTTAAGGGTTCAAACAGTAGCTGGTTTGAATATTACTATTAATCACGGAGTTGAACCGTTGACGTGAGTTGAGTGAATTAAAAAAAATACTTTATATGTTTTAGGGTTTTATATAATTACTTGGGAAATTGGTCTGCTGACGAAGGCGCTGAATAGCTGCATGCGTGTACGAAATATATAAGTAGAATTTGTTTGCACCTCAGCCACCAGTCAACGATCTCGCGCCTCAGCTTCGTTTCGCTCGCAGCGGAAAAACTCGCTAGTAAATTTACATCTCGATCTTGCTGCTTCGGATTATGGAATGCGCTTTGCGAGTTTGCATCTCGACTTACGCCTTCGGATTATGGACTGCTTCGCTTTACGAGTTTGCAAGCCGACAGTCGACTGGCTGTCTCAATATACTGGCTGTTTCAACTTGGTTCATAAATTATCTGTATTATTTTGTATGTCTAAACAATGTATGCAAACGAAGTGGGTCTACTAATTATTATCTAATATAAACTATTTATTAGTATGAGGGAATTCGGAGGGAAATATCCCGTACCTGTGTCAGGTGGAAAAGTTGGTGAGTTTGTATGTCGCCGACACCCCGGCCTGTCCCTTGTTTTTATACCTGTACCTTGTTGGTCAGTTTGTATATTAGAAATGACCCAAAAAAGTTGGGCAGTTTGTATGTGGCCCGAGAAAGATCTAGAATGTTCTGAACCAACAAAGGGGCTTTCAATAACGTTCTAGAAACCGAAAACGGAAATGGTTCGTAGAATATAGTTTAGTTAAAATGCACTTATAGACGTGAAACTTAATACAAATAAACTTCCAGAAATCTTGATTTTTTTGCACTTACCGACTCATAGCTGATCATGTATGTAAGACTAGGAAGAAAACCACCATAAGTTTTTGGGCCAGTGAACTCTCAATAGTTACCCGATATTTCTTTCATTTTATTCATGTTTGCGAGCGAAGCCCTGCTAGTTACAAGTAAAAGTCTAATAATATTAGTTTGTAAATTATCGTGAAACGTAATACAAATAAACTTCCAGAAATCTTGATTTTTTTGCACTTACTGACTCATAGCTGATCATGTATGTAAGACTAGGAAGAAAACCACCATAAGTTTTTGGGCCAGTGAACTCTCAATAGTTACCCGATATTTCTTACATTTTATTCATGTTTGCGAGCGAAGCCCTGCTAGTTGCAAGTAAAAGTCTAATAATATTAGTTTGTAAATTATCGTGAAACATCCCCTAGATAAGTTCTGTAGATAAATTAAATTTGTGGAACGTTTTTCTCAAAACAAACAAATAAGACGAAATAAAACTCCGGCCCAGTTTAGTGAGAACATAAAACCCAACTGAAACAACAGAGCTAAACTCTGCATTCTTGTTGTGAAATCGAGTGTGTAACGAAATCTTTGAACCCATTCGACTTGCAAAACAAAGATATCCAAAACTCGGGTAGTACACCCCTTCAGACAACTTTGTACTCGCCCCAACTTACTGTAAGGTATAAAACAATAATTACCCTCCCTAACTTCCCCCAACAGATAACAACCCTCGCAGTTGATTAAGCAATATTACAACTTTACTTCACGCTCGGTCCGTGCAAAGACATTTCGCTTCATCAAATCGCAGGAGATGGTTCGACAAATTTAGCAGACTGGAATTATGTTGAAGACTTTGTCAATTTGTTTGTAAATTTTCAAGCTAAAATAAAAGACGTAAATTTTAGAAAGTCGATAAAATTGGGTTTTCTGTCTTAGTTTTCCTTTTAAGGATTTTCTTATCCCTGGCAAAAACTCCCCCACTGTACAATGTGATTTGAATAAAATAGGTCCGAGTATAGTCAGCGACCTTGTGGTGGCGTGGGAGAGAAGAGGGGAACGGATAGTGGTGGACTGAAAGCATACGTTTCAGAGTCTGCACTTGCCATCCAATACACGTAGTGCACGAGAAGACTTTTGTAGCGCCACAGCCTGCTTGAATTACATGGCGCGAGATTGTCGGAACATGCAAACGTAAACTCGTGTTACGGATTCTATTTATAAATAACTCAGAACAACTTTAAATTATTGAGAAGTTATATTTTTAGCGAATTTCCATAGGAAAGATGAGCTATTGCAGTGACTCTTTTTGAGAGACCTAAGTTTGGGAGTAGGAAATGAGCACCGATCATGGTCCCCAGAACACGTTTTGAGATTGCCATTAAAAATGTTATATATATATTTTTATAATATTTTATATATAAGCGCGCATTCTAACCGCCACATTTTAAGTCCGATTTGGTCCAAATTTGGAACACCCGTTAGTTGTCTAAGTCGCTCGATCGAGTCTTTAGCGAAAAAATTCAACAACCGGAAGCACGTTTTTTGACCGGAAGTAACTGTTTGTTGAGATTTTCCGTACTAGAATGAAACTTTTTTTAAATTTTATGCAAAAAATAAATGTAGAATATTACTCTGCACATTTTGTTTTTTACACAACCTTATAGCTCTCTTGGTTCTTTTGAAATCGATCAAAACATAAAATACCATAAAAGTAAACAGTTTAAATCCACGTGGATATAAATCAATATATTGATGAAAGGTTGTATTTATATTTATTTGATTACCTCAAAGCAAATCCTATAACACATTATAGCCTACATTATTTCTATAACTCGTATTTAAAATAATAAACTTCATAAGACATTATATTTTTGCTTGAAGTTGTAAACATAACCCCAAAGTATATAATCTACGTTAGGTTTTGTGTAAGTATTACAGATGATGGGTGAAATCAGCTGTTATATTATGCTGTTACTCACGTACGTACAGACACTCGCGTTTATAGGAGTTGATGATCACTGTGTAGTAAAAATGGTTTTATTTACCTAATTTTGATATATTTTATGTTAAAAATAATATGTGCTATGGTAATATGCACATACTATCTTTTTTTCAATTTACCCGCCTATCACAAAACACTATTACTAATATTGATTTGTGTCTACCTTTAGTGAATCTAAAATAATGTTTACACTGCAAAATACCATAAAATACCAAAATGTCGCCTAGATTATGACGTTTTGTACTAACACTTAAAGTGAAATTTCAATCTGTATCTCGTAAGATAATTTTATACAAAATACGATAGTTCGTATTTAGACATGTGGCAACACTGGAACGCTGATGTTTGGGTACTTACTAATAGAGGACATCGTTGGCATCATGACGTTCGTATCGCACGGTCTTGCAGAGAGACCTGAGGACGGAGTCTCTATAAGGCGATAGCGTCTCCAAGCCATGCAGGCCGTAGTAAATAATCTGTAGATCCTGAAACAAGAGACATCAGGAGTTAACAAAGTTGCATTGAACTTTTTCATGTGTAGAAAAATGAATATTTCAAAATTTGAAAACTGTCCTCCACTTTCAACCATCTTACGAACATTCCTATTTGTTTACCCAATTAATTTTGTGTAAATTGGATTTGAAATTTAACACTAAATGAGAAGCGAGTTCGTTAGTCAAAAATTCATCACAACTGGAAACACGTTTTGTGACCGAAAGTTATACATTTTTAATCGCTTATGAAAAGTTTCAAGATGGCGGCCCTAAACGTTCACAATATTGGGTCTTGTATTTATATTTACTACTGTTTTCCTTTGTCGTATACGACTACTTAAAACATTATTGTTTAGTTGTAGTATTTTTTTCAAAATCGGGTTTTTTATGAGAAACCAATTTTTTATAAATTTACAAAAGTTCGGATTCGCTATGATTTCCCCTGCAACATATGGCAGTGCCTCTGACATCAAATTTTTGTTTCTTCAAAATTTTAGTGGCTTTAGGCCTACTTTTGGAAGTAGAAGAGTAATAAACCCCAAAACTGGCTTCGCCAGCAGGGTTACCTAATACTGTATTCCTTAAGTTTTTTTAAGCTTTCACAATTAAAGTGTAGAAAAAAAATGTACATAAAATAATTATCTTTGTTTAGGCCTAGTTATAAGTGAAAAATTATATTATTATCGAGATTTATTTTTAGTTTCTTTTATGTAAGGTTGCATGTGCATTGTGTTAGTGCTGATATTATGTATATTATGTACGCAAGGATTAAATTCTTTATTATTATTATTATACAATAAATATTTTAAACAACACCTTTTTAGCGAATATCCATAGGAAAGATGAGCAATTGCAGTGACTCTTACGGTGAGACCTAAGGTCGGGTAGTAGTCAATGAACACCGATTATGGTCTCCAAAAACCGTTTTGGGGAGTCATTAACAATGTTATCAATATATTATATACATGTAAATTTGGTCCACGTACGGGTAAATTACGTCCAATTTGGCCCAAATTTGGTAAACAAGTTGGTTTTATAAGCCGCTCGGACGAGTTCGTTACCAAAAAAACCAAGAACCGGAAGAAAAATGTTTTAATTGTTCGTACTAGAATGAAACTTTTTATGAGTTTTATATAAAAAAAAATATATATATTAGATTATTCAGCAAATTTTGGTTTTTGCTGGTCCCATCTGGGCCCCAAAAATCGATTAAAACGTAATTTACCGAACAAGCACTCAGTTCGAATCCAAGAGGGGATTTTACCATGGGGGCAGCTTCTGATACGAGGCCGCAAGGTTGAGGTGCAAACTCACAAAGCGCAGTCTATAATACGAGGCCGCAAGGT
>JAGFPH010000012.1:1770058-1798900 GCA_018207615.1 Philaenus spumarius | reverse complement strand
GCAAGGTCGAGGTGCAAACTCACAAAGCGCAGTCTGTAATACGAGGCCGCAAGGTCGATTTGCAAACTCGCAAAGCGCAGTCTATAGTACGAGGCCGCAAGGTCTAGGAGCAAACTCACAAGACGCCGTCTATAATACGAGGCCGCAAGGTCGAGGTGCAAACTCACTAAGAAGTTTGCTGGGGCTGGAGGCAGAGGTTCAAACAAATTCTACTTATATATTTCGAACACGCAGGCAGCTAAACTAAAACCTACAAACTTAATTTTGGAAATTCGTTCAACTCACGTCAGCGGTTCAGCTGCGTAGTCGAAATATTTACTCTTAACATCAATCCGTCTTATTGGAACACCCTGAATCTATAAATCTCGGATGTACTTGAAGCATTATACGACTTTTGTAGTCAGTTAAAGACTAAAGTCTGCAAGCCACTTAGTACTTCAGTAATTAATCCAATGTTGAGCCAGTTTGGAAATCTCTTAGGGATTACTTTACATTTTTATTCCCGAAAGAAGCGGACAATTCCAATTATCTTCTCAGCGCTAAATAGGATTACTGTGGCAGTGGGAGGTTTAGAAAGACTACGAGTATAATCGTACAGACTTACCGCGGTTGTGTGCATTTGTGTCGGCGTTAGCGTGCATTTGTGTACACCCCATTGAAATAAGAGTCTATTAAAATACACAGGGTGTTCCACAAATAAATCATCAGGGTTTGTACCGGTTGTGAAACTAGTAAAAGGTTCGTATAAGGTCTGGTAACCCTTATTTTACCAGCTACAATGTATCTCTTACGAACGGCTTAACTCGTTCACTGCTACGCAAATTTCGTATTTCCTATGCTAGGAGCTTACCTTTTATTTTTATAGCCTAAATGAGTAGAAATTACTTTATTTTTTATTTTTGAACCTTTCTACATAATAATAACTAATATTTTAAAGCAAACGTACATGTGCGTCCACAACACATAGGCTTAAAATTGGCGTAATGCTTTGTGAATTGAAAATTGCCCCAATAAGGGGATTGGTGTGCAATACACCGTGCGTCGGCCGCTTCTCAGTGTTCAGTGTCAAGCTCACATGTCCGACTGTCTGTCTTTAGCATTGAACGTGTTAATAACCGATTGAGTTGAAATTTTGCACGTTACTCCATCAATGTAAAGATCTAGTTTGACTAACTTTAAACAAAAATTTGTTTAAAAAAGGAGGTAATTTAAAGACTTTAAATGAGAATAACTCAAAAACCATCTTTTAAAAAAAGTCAAGTACCCTACATTTGTATAGCCCGATTAATTTGCTATCGAATGGTATAAGTGTAGAAACTGACCATAGGATAACAGTAAAACAGCGTCCAACTTGATTCATTGTTCGTGCAAATTAATTATTGCCTACCCTTTGTTCCTGTCAATGTTTATAAAAAACATAAAATAATAAACCAATACATATTGCACTTCTTATGGGAAGTCGGTGAAGCGACTGGGAATCCAGTATCGAAGTGGACATAATGTTCCTGAACGTTTTACAAGCTTAAAGAATGTTCTAGAATATTCCCGCAGAATGATCTAAAATGTTGGAGAATGTTTTATTATGTTCCAGTCTGAATGTTTTCAAATATTGGAGAACGTTCAAGAATGTTCCAACTAAATGGTTTTAAAATGTTGGAGAACGTTCTAGAATGTTCCAACAATAATGTTTTAAAATGTTGGAGAACGTTCTAGATTATTCCAGGTAGAATGTTCTAGTATGTTCCAGCCAGAATGTTTTAAAATATTGAAAACAGTTCTAGAATGTTCCAAGTAGAATGTTTTAAAATATTGGAGAACTTTCTAGAATATTCTAGGCACAATGTTCTAAAAATGATAAGAATGTTATAAAATGTAGGAGAATGTTTTATTATGTTCCAGTCAGAATGATTTCAAATATTGGAGAACGTTCGAGAATCTTCCAAGTAGAATGTTTTAAAATGTTAAAGAAAGTTCTAGAATATTCCAGGCAGAATGTTCTAAAATGATTGAGAATGTTCTAAAATGTTGAATAATGTTCTAAAATGTTGGTGAACGTTCCAGAATATTCCAGGAAGAATGTTAAACAAAATTGGAGAATGTTCCAAAAGGCTCTGGACATCGAAGGGGCTTCCTGGACCGGAACGTTCAAGAATGTTACAGAATGTTCTAGAAACCGGAAACGGGCTATGAAACTAGAGATCTAAAACTTGACACCTATTAGTTTTAAGAGGGGAAACTTTTTTTTGAATTTGAATATAAGTTGTAAAATGTTGTTCGTAGAAAATTATTTAGATAAGATGTTCTCATAGACGAAGTTATTTGGCGAAAACCGTGGTTTTTACGCTTACTGGAGCACAGTTGATTATGTACGAGCATGACGGAAAAGCCTTAATATGGGAAAGAGATTGATTCGGACGAAACTAACAATTCTTTTTTGAGCAATTAAATTCTTAATATTTGCCCGTATTTCTTTCATACATTTAGTATCTACGAACTACGCCGCGGCCCGCGGGTACCCCTGCCAAAAAAATTTAAAAAATTCACGAAATTTGGATCATTTTACAAAAACAATCACAGATACTCCACAGTTAATGTAACCCAGTTTGAACGTAAACTTTATGCGTTCCTTCTGATCAAGACAGAAAAGAAACAGATGTAGGCAGGATGTATCGGGATGCGCTAACGGGACTTTGACAGCTTCTGATTCTAGGCTATAGGAAGTGTCTATTCAAGGCCACCATCAATAGTTGCCTGGCAACCTCTCAGGATGGTAAACAATTTAGAGTTAGTTAATTGTGGATTGTGTTTAGGTTTACGTAAAAGTCGATTGATCTGTTAACCTAGAAAGTAAGGTTAGAAGAAAGGCATTGTCTGCTGCCTGAGTGTACCAAGTGGGAATTCAGGGGATCATTAGCACACATCAGGGATAAATAATTTATGATATGTATTAAAGTCGTTTGTTACTTATGACGATCTAACTCAATATTTATACAGTTTTAATCAAATTTATACTCATTTATTCACAAATTGTATAAGGAGTTAAATTATTATTTACGAGAAAAACATTATTTCTCAGATAGTGCCAAGATTGTGTCAGAAAGGAAAATATGTATTTTATATCTTGCATTTTAAAATTAAGAGGAGAAGGTTTGAATTTAAATTTTGGAGTTGATAGGACCGAAGGAGTTCATAATTGTTCACTGTACAATAGACAAGAAGTTTAGGATATTTATCACTATTTGGCTATTTGACCAGCTTTAAAAGAATTTACGATGAAGTGGTTTGCCAGTATAGAATTAACAAACGGTGATTGCGTACAGTATTTAAACGAGAAAGATGGGTTTTAATTGTTTAGTTAGCCTATCATACTGAAGCTTATAGTAGTTATAGAAAATATTTGATGAAATTGTTTAGTTACTAATGGGTGTATTAACTCGCTAGGTAGATTATATTGCCGAGTGGTACTGGTGTATAGTTTTGTTATGTACTGGTTTGGTTGTTACAGTGTTTATTATTATTTCTATGTATATAAGGTTAATACTCTTGACAATGAACGCTCTGCAGGTGACTTTGCCCGTGTATTTGAGTTTTTGTTGTTGTTATAATTGATTTTGTATTTCTTATTTTTGATATTTGTAAATAAACTCATTATTATTATATTATTACTAATATATTTCGCACTAAAAATTTAGATTAGAAGTTATTAAAGAGTTTTCATTAAATCTCCTTAACACCCTTCGTTATTTTAGTTACTGAAAAATAAAGACATAAAAATAATACAACTTTGTTATATCTTGTATTGCATAACAGGATACATTTTGACATATCTGACACTCTATGATTTTTTTATACTTAGAGGGGGAAGGCGGTTAACAATTTCAAATGTAAAGGTAGGTCATGTAATACACCATTGTAGAGCTTATTAAAAGAGAAACACAATGGCGCAAACTAGAGCTTAACAGCTTCGTTTCAAAGTAACAGACAATCAAAGTTCTGGAAAATTATCTATTTATATATATATAAGCCAAATACCACTCACTCACTGACTCTTCACGAAATCTCAAAAACTACTGAACGGACTGGAACGAAATTTGGTATGTAGCTTCCTCTAGGGCCATTGGTGCTCACTAAGAAAGGTTTTCAAAAAATTCGAAATTTTAGGGGGGTTTGGGGGGGAGTCAAAGTTACTAAAAATCCCCATAAGAAATACATAGTGTAATATATTTATTGATATAATATATATTTTGTTAATATTACACATTTAACTTTGATTTGTCTATCCGTGCAAAGCCGGATCGGGCCAGCTAGTATTTTTATAATATCAAAGCAGGTTATTAATTTGTTAGTGTTAGGAATAAGTAGGTTGTTGACAGTAAAATTTATTAAATTATTTTGTCAATGTGTTTATAACTAGATTAAAATACTATCTAAAAATCTTACCAAGACAGGATGGCATCTTATTTACACCTAACAGGTTTTTTAAAAAGTACTAGGCCTACAGTATAGCAAATGATTAAGACTATTATAATGTTCTGGCAATAAAAATAACACACTTGACAAATGTTTGTTTATTTCAATGACAGGTAAATATTTCGAATTAGTTGACTAAGTTGTTACATTTAACGTCAACAATTTACTTATTCCTGATATTAACTAATTGATAACCTGCTTTTATGTTATTATCTATACTTAATATTGTAAAGAGGTAAAATTTGTTTATATGTAGATTGTAGGTGGTAATCTCTGGAACTACTGAACCGATTGAAAATAAACGGTACCAGAAACTGGCACATCTTTCTCACACATATATTTAAATTATTAAACAGATTCACAGTGACTTCATAATTGTAGGAGGGGTAGGAGAGGTGATATTAAAATAGGAGATTAACTAATAAATATTATTATTATCTAGAGAGAAAACTATTCGATCGATTTCAAACACATTTGCACCAAACACGTCAATTAGGCCTGCATAGATGCACGAAAAAAGTTTGAAAAACAACCCCCTTTATGGCCAAAAAACCCCCGTTATTATTATTATTAGCTAAACGAGAATTTTTAGAAAGATGCTGTTTTTTGCATATGGTGGGGTACATTAAAGGCTACAAATAAGCCAAATTTGATCAAAATCGTTTGAGCCGTTAAAAAAAAGTATAATAACTGATTTTGGGTTTTTTTTTGCCAAAAAGGTTGTAGTTTTTCAAAATTTTTCAAAACCGTTTTTCCTGCATCTATAAAGGAATACTTGACATGTCTGGTGCAAATTTGTTTGAAATCGATCGAATAGTTTTCGCTGTAGCTTTGCATATATATAGACAGACATTTTGTAAAAACCACTTTTTTGGACTCAGGGGGTCACAAAACGGATATTTCCACAAAAATCTCAACATCGATTTTTTTTTGCGATCACTATACTTTCTCTATACTATAGTACAGTGAGAAAGTAAAATACTTTTACTAATAAAAAGGTACATTGTCCCTGAATAACATAGAATTCATTTTGATCAAAACATTTTTTACTTGGTCGGAAAAAATTCTTCCGGTTCTAGACTAATGAACCAACATATTTCTTGAATGATTTGCATTCATTACCACAGCAACCAATTGAATAAAATAACATACAAAACAGCTGTAAGCTCTAATATTTCCATTAACAGCTGATTTCAAACTAAAACAATTATTTGTATTTCTAAATTTTGGGTAACGTTTTTATTAAAGTGTAGACCTTAGCCTTGCTGGTTCTTTTAAACTTTATTATAACTGCTGCTATAAAATATTCGAAATAGTTTGATTTGAACATTTAACATTGTTTACCATCTTAGTTTTGGGGTTATTATTAATACTACACCTTTATTATAAAGAAAACATAACATGATTATGTGTATAGAAGGTTACAACGGGATTGACGTGCGGAGCACGCAAAGGTTTCCCCTAGTAAACATATCATTTTCCAGAACTTTGACTGTCCATTACTTAGATACAAAGCAAGATACTAAACTCTTATAGTTTGCGCCATTCTGTTTCTCTTTTAATAAGCTTTACAATGGTGTATTACATGACCTACCTTTATATTAGAACTTGTTCACCACATTTCCCCCCAGCCCAACAATATAATAGAGCGTCAGATGTGTCAAAAATAGTGTTCTGTTGTGCAACACAAGATATGTACAAAGTTTTGTAAATTTTTTCATTAATAAAATAATGAAGGGGATTTAGGGACTTTATGAACACCCTGTATATCACACAATAGGCTGAAATGTAAATTTTAGTCTAACCATAATAACTTTATCTTCAAAAATTAATTATTTCCTGAAAGGTTTGCTAAAGGCGTATTCAACAGCTGAAGGATCTGTTTAAACTGTTACTCGGAAACTGTTGGAGCGATTTAAATTAAACTATTCAATCCTATTCAGGAAAACTTCACGGTGATTCCGTCGTACAATTCGACATAGTAGTCAACTAAATAGACAATCGTTCGATCACGCTGTTTTAGCTGTTTCAAACAACTATTTGGGAAATCGGTCCATTCACGAGGGCTTTGCAAGTTTTCACTTCGGCCTCGGATTATGGACAGCTTCGTTTCGCTCGCAGAGGCTAAAGCCGTTTGGCAAGGTAAATCATACCAGATACTTTGGTTGGTATTTTACGTGTTGATCGGTTTTAGGTGAACCAGACGGGCTATGAAATCGTGTGAAAAAACAACATGTGCAGAATAATATATTATATTTAATTTTTCAGATAAAACTCAAAAAAAGTTTCATTCTAGAAAAATCTCAAAAATATTTGCTTCTAGTTGTTTAATGTTTTTGGCTGACGTACACGACCGAGTGACTTAGGGACCCAACGTGCGTATCAAATTTGGTCCAAATCGTAATGCGGTCGTTTGAGCACGAACACATACAGCATGAATCAAAATTATAGTAGAAAAATGTGTAGCCTACACGATTAAACATGCAAAAATAAAGACTAAAAGGTTCATATGAACATAGGTCCGTTTTCGAGCTTTTCCGCCATTATGTTTTTTTTTGGAACGAAGTTCCTTAACGCGGGTTGCGTTAAGAGTTAACAAATAGAAAATTTAATGTGTAACGAAAAAAAAATGTTATTAATTTTTTGCCATGGCAAGACACGAGTAACGAAAAAAAGCGTTACTAAATTGGTTGCTATGGCAATGAATGTAAATACATTCAAGTGTTTTGGTTCATCAATTTAAATTAAGAGACGATCGGTTCCGTCCGGCGTAGTTCAGATACCGTCAAGCGCTGAAATACATTCATTGAAGGTAAAAGTTTCGTCCATCAGTCTAAGCCTAACCTAAAATTATTGTATGTATACTTAATTTATTTTACCTGCCTTAACGGCAGCATACATACAATAATTTTAGGTTAGGCCTAGAAAGTAATTTGAAACAAATTACTCGCCGTTAAGACAGGTAAAATAAATTAAACATACACACAATAATTTTCGGTTAGGCCTAGACTGATGAACGAACATTTTATGTTTATTGAATGTATTTCCAAAGCATAGACATTTAACTGCGATTACCGTCTTAGCTTTGATGTAATTAATTCTACCTTTATTATAATAACATTAAACGTATCGAAACATTAAATATTTGTATAAAAAAACTATTTAATAATAAACGGCAATTAATTGAAAGATTAAAATTATATATGTATATTGCCGTTGAGGCTGGTAAGAGAATTGAAGAAAAGGCGTGATGAACTTTGTTCCTAACGGTGGTCCCACGACCGCACACATTTACTTTTTCTACGAAATACTTAATATCTTTGGAAGTAGAAACGATATTGAACTCAAACTTTGTATCCGTATTTGTTGTGTAACCGTTTATCACTGTACGAAAAATAAGAATGTGCTTTTGAATATAATACAACTAAAAATGTATAATACAAAGGGTGTAGATCAGACTCAAACATGAAGATGAAAGACTAAGTTTTTCGTTTTTTGCCAATATCTCTGTTATACTTTGAGCTACAGACAAAACAAACAAAAAACCGTTGTGTTTGTCACTAAACAAAGTAAATTTTTTAGTCTCCTGTAATTTTAAACGGCCGAAATTTTGAAAATATTTTCTACTTCCAAAAATATTAGTTATTTTGTAAAAAAAAAGAAAATGGTGGATAACTCTAAAACAAAGTATTTCCGGGACTATGTTTATGTGTACTTTTTTCTTTGTATTTGCATGTTTAATCATGAACAAATTTTTCTCCATAATTTTGAATCACCTGTACATATCATTTTTTATGACACCCCAAAACGTGTTCTGGGGACTATGATCAGTGCTCATTGATCACTACCGACCTTAGGTCACACCATTAGAGTCACTGCAATAGCACATCTTTCCTAAGGAAATACGCTAATAATATAACCAGGATTTACGAATTAGGTTGTGACTTTTGCAATAATCCAACGGAGTTTTCATCCGGTAATTGTATAGTATAAACGATACAACGTAATCACTGGGAACACTCGTGTTTATTACGCGGTCGCTTTGTTTAAGCTATGGACTAATTTAATCAATTAGGCCTAATTTGTTTGACGTACACATTCGTAATTTGCAATAAACGGACGAAATTAATGACCGTATAAAGTGGGAATTTTCATAATATTCTGAAAGTAGTCATTAAACTGATAGTCCAATGAAATTATGATGTTTTGCTCCATTTAATCATGTAGTTCTAAAAATTTCAGGATTGTGTAGGGAGTGGTCCCCTGAACAACGCTTAATACAGTACCATATATTTCAGGTGGGGGAAGACTTAAAGGTATCACTTTACAGTTTTTGGCGCATATCTCAGAAACGGAGCGACGCACAGAATCGCTTTAAACGGCAATACAATTAGGAGCGGTTTAGAAGTGGAATTTCAAAATCGACTCCAAAACTTCAAAACACTGTAATTTTTGATTGCTTGAAGATAAATTAGCAAAAGTATATATATTCTTGAAGGAAGTTTAATGCTCTTCAGGAAGTTCTGTAAAATTGAAGTTTGACCATAAACGAGAGGCGCTACAAATTTTTCATTTAGTCAGCTTATATCTCAAACACGGTAACATATTGAACTAAATGCTAATATACCATTTTGTAGAGAATTTAAGAGATATGCACCAAAAACTGAAAATGGGATATTTAATTCTCCCCCCCCCACCCCTCGCGGCACCTGAAATCCATGGGACTGCTTTGTTCAGGGGACCTCCAACTACACATTCCTGAAAGTTGTACTACATGATTTAATGCTGCAAAATCATTAGTAGAATTTGATTGTCCTTAATCCTCCAGCCTCGGCTCACGCGCTGCTTCGTTGAGCTCGCTGGAGAAAAACTCGCAATTGTATCTCGACTTTGCGACCTCGGATTATAGAGTGCTTCGCTCTGCTCTCAGGTTGCATCCCAGTCGTCGGTAAAATATTCTACGTGGATTTGAACCGGCTACTATTTCCAAATCGGACGTGGAGTGTGCGAACACATACCAACAATTTTTAATGACACCCCAAAACGATCTGGGGACCATGATCGGTGCTTATGGGGTACTCCCGACCTCAGGTCTCACCATAAGAGGCACTGCAATAGCTCATCTTTCCTATGGAAATTCGCTAATAAACACACTTTAACACTGCTACAAAGTGTGTAACAGAATCTGTTCATAAAGGTCGTTATAAATTACCTAGTGGCTTGCGCCACATATATTCCACTAAGTAGCTATTGAGTATGGGGAAATTACTCCGTGATTTTTGTATTGTGATTTCACTTAACCCCAAGCACTTTCTGTGGTGTTTGTGCGAGCCAAAATAGACGGTTTCAAGAGTGCCAGTGAATAAACGGAAACACCAAAAATGCGGATGTAGTGAATGAACGGAATAGGTCCCGTTTCGACCCTTAGACTCAAGTAATCGAATTGAGAAGGCATAATCTTTCTTGTATATCTCCTAAGCATAGTACCATAGATCATGTATAATAAAATAGATCATGCATGCATACGGGGGCTGTGTGCCGAAAAAAAGGTTGTCGGGAAAATAGTGCATGGTCGCGCCACGAGGTAGCGTTAGGGAGAAATCATTGGTAGCATTGGTGCTTCACACCGCTTCCGTCGTTTCCCCAATAGATAGCGCCACTATCGTCGAATTTCTAGTGGATTAAAATATTGCATTGGATCGGAGTTCTATTAGGTTATCCAAATACAATGATAGTATGTAGCAAATCTCAGCTCTCTAGCTTGTAGTAAATTAGTCGAATTTATATTTATTGTAACTCGCGGCGAAGTAAATGGATTCTGGTATTGTATATCACGATTGATTAGGACAGAGGCACTTGGATCGGGCTAAGGTGATGGAGATGCGGTAGCCTAGACGTGTTTAGTTTCTTTTCTCCAGTGCAAACATAGCGAAAATGGCAGAACTTTGGGTGTTTTCTTTCTCTCGAAATTTCTATAATATATTTGCGGATATGGTTTTTGTGTTTAGACTCAGTTCAATATGTGTACTTTTTAGAATATGACAAAAAATCCCAGTTTATATATGGTCACGTTGTAGTCTCCATAATCAAGCACACTTTCTTTTTAACGATGTTACTCAAGTAAAACGAAATTTCTAGCGAAAATGGAAGATAATTCGACCTAAGTATAGAATCACACTCCATCTGTTAATTAACGTACAGTGCTACCAACCCTAACTTAATTCTATGATACTTCGATCAACTAAAGTTCTAGACAGAGTTCAGGACGATAAGTTACTTTATTCTGCTATTGAATGTTGAATGGTGGTAAACATACCGTGATTAAAGACTATACTTCATTCTACTTCTTTTTTAAATGCTTGTATTTCTGTTATACAAAACAACTTAATTGATGTTACCTACTTATATATGTTTACAAAGTGGAAACATACTGTGACTAGAGACTGTAAGTTAGAACAACAGGGTTTTCTTAATTTTCATCAATTCAAAATACATCGAAGTAACGAACACATTGGGCCATCGTATAGGTTCAATGTATCGAATCGTGAACATCGATGAATATCGAATATCCTTAGTTTGTAATTTGATGTAAAGTACGGTGAACATTAAATATTCAGTATATGATTTATAAAGTGAAAATTGTGTGTGTTCCTGTTTTGTTATACAGCCTATGTATTTTATTAAGTAAAGTTAAGATTTAAGAATAGCGGAGTACGGCAATCGTTTAAATTTACGATGTCATTGAAAAAATACGCCTAATACAGTATTTTAATTTAAGATTTATGCTTTCTTATTAGTATCTGTGCGACCGAGCATCGCTCAGTATTTTTTAATTTTTTTTATTGTTTTTTTTATGAAAATGTATGTAAATACGAATCGATACTGAATAAATATGAATATTTTTCAATCTTAGGTACATATGAACTTATTTAAATATTTTTTTTTAAACATGAGTGTAATTAGTTCTAACATTTTATTAGATTTTTTTGCAGATATAAAACCTAGCGCATTCGAATCCTGACGACCAAAAACCTCTATAGGTACATGTAGGTTATGAAACCTATCCAACGAATAGACCATATTTGATTGTTTATTGTTTATGTATTTTAGAAATAACAAATAATAATTAGAACCATTAAATAATTTATATTACCTTTATAGAAATGCAAAGAATGCAGAAACTGGTGACAAAGGTTTTCAGAACAAAAATAATGTTTTAGTTACGTTTGGTGTTTGAATAATGAAATAAGTTGAAAATTATACCACCTGATACATTGTTAATGATTTATGTTTGTTAAATGTTATCTTATTAAACAAGCAATTCTTGTATATTTTCTATCCGCCTATACTTAGGGACTTCAAAGGTGGTAATATAAAAGAAGTTCAGAGTTTAAATTGTATGCGCATTTTCCGAGTATCTGCGCATTTTTGCGGACATAAGACCTAGCGCATTCGACTTCTTACGTCAAAAATCCCCTATATGCAAATTTTCATCAAAATGGTTAGAGCCGTTAGCGAGATCTCCGAAATAAATTTATAAACATACAAGAATTGCTTGTTTAAGAAGATAAGATATCTATATTGTATCTATTCACCTATATACTTAGTGACTTCAAAGGTGGTATATAAAATAAGTTCCGAGTTTATATTTTATGCGCATTTTTCCGAGTTTATGCGCATTTTGCAGACTTAAGACCTACGTATTCAATTCTTGACGTCAAAAATCCTCTATATGCATACTTTCATCAAAACCGTTAGAGCCGTTAGCGAAATCCCCGAAATAAATTTATAAACAAATATACAAGAATTGCTCGTTTGATAAGATAAGATATTGCTTAGATATAGAGGGTGTCATTTTTAAATGGGCCACAATTGGTATCTTGCAAAGTATAAAGCTGACAGCAAACTTTAAATGGGAAACCTTTCCTTGTTTTTTTTTTGAGAAATTAAAAAATGTGTAGTTAAAATATTTGTAATACATTTTCCAATATGGGGGTCAATTTTCCAAATTCTTATGGAACACGATGTACTTTATGATGATATTGGATTTTACAAGTTAACTTAAGACTTTTTGTTCTTGGTGATTTTTGATACGACTAACCGTTTAAAAGTTAGAGGAGTATACAATTTTAGAAACACCCTAACTGAGCGGAAGATATTTTTGTATGCAAACTTTTTGAACCAATGAAAACGCTATTAAAACGAGCAAAACATTGTTTAGACAAACAAATAACGTTAAACAATTCGGGTTTTCTTAATTTTACTTTCTCACTATAGAGAAAGTAGAGTGATCGCAAAAAAATCGATGTTGAGATTTTTGTGGAAATATCCGTTTTGGGACCCCCTGAGTCCAAAAAAGTGTTTTTTACAAAATGTCTGTCTGTATGTATACAAAGCTAGAGCGAAAACTATTCAATCGATTTCAAACAAATTTGCACCAGACATGTCAAGTAAGCCTGTATAGATGCACGAAGAACGGTTTTGAAAATTTTTGAAAAACAACCCCCATTTTGACAAAAAACCCCCAAAAAATCAGTTATTATTTTTTTATAATAAAACGGCTCAACGATTTTGATAAAATTTGGCATATTTGTAGCCTTTAATGTACCCTACCATATGCAAAAAATAGCATCTTTATAAAAAATCTCGTTTAGCTAATAATAATAATAACTGATTTTTGGGGGTTTTTCGGCCATAAAGGGGGTTGTTTTTCAAAATGTTTCAAAACCTTTTTTCGTGCATCTATACAGGCCTAATAGACGTGTTTTGTGCAAATTTGTTCGAACTCGATCAAATAGTTTTCTCTCTAGATAATAATAATAATAATAATATGTATTAGTTAATCTTCTACTTTAATAAATCACTTCTCCTACCCCACCTACAATAATGAAGTCACAGTGAATCTGTATAATAATTTAAATATGTTTGTGAGAAAGTATGTGCCAGTTCCTGGTACCGTTTATTTCATGTGTGACAAATTTGTAGTTTTGTCACTTAGTTCCTCTGTATTATGGGAAAAAGACAACCTATATACCGGGTGTCCCACGAAGAGGTCCCTATTTTTGAATTGATATGACAGACGTATAGAGCGCGCTACAGACTTGAAATTCTACAGTCGTGACTGACACATGTGTAAAAGAAATACCCCTGAGTATCAGTTAATTCTGACTGATCCAAACAAAATGGCGGAAAAACAAAAAAACAACAAAATCAGCAATCGTATATTAAGGGTAAACCTACTTTTATTTAGAAAAGGAACAGCTACAGCTGTTTAGACTATTTTAAATCTATCAGCTGACTGCGTGTATCCACAACAATGAACATATTTGGTAATAAACATTGGCATTTTTTATTAAGTTGCATTTAAAGTGTCTTATGTACCATGCCGTCTTCAACTGAGCAAAAAGTGGAATGTTGTTCCTGGGCTATTGCCTTTGAAAATGATTATGAAGCAATAAGGTGTTTTAGGGAAAGGTACCCAGGTGTAGTTCCACCGTCAAGGAAATCTATTCGTAAGTGGAAGACTATCCTACTAGAAACGGGGTCAATACAAAAAAAATACCATAGATCCTCCAACATAGAAAATGAAGAAATCGTGTGTGCTGCTTTCATGGAATCTCCAAATACGCCTAATTCAGTAAGAAAGGTGGAATCTGCTACAGGGATACCGAAGTCATCTGTCCAAAGGTATGCCAAAAAGAACAAAATCAAACATTATAAAACTCATTTAGTTCACGGACTGCTTGAAGATGATCCTGACAGACGATTGGAATTTTGTTCGAAAATAATTGAAAAGACTGACGTAGATAGCAAAAATGGCATGAAGGAATCGTGTTTTCAGATGAAGCGACATTTTATCGAACAGGAACGGTAAACAGGCATAATTGTCATTACTATAACACAAAAAATCCACATATCTTACAAGAAGAGAAATTAAAATCAACAGGTATAACAGTTTGGGCTGCTGTTACCTAGGATGGTGTTTTGTCATATGACATATCCCGACAAACAATGACTGGAGAAAGGTATGCATCAGTTTTAAGCAATCACATAGTTCCTCATCTTTCTCAGCCTGAGATGAAAGACGTTTTTTTCCAACAGGAGCTCCTCCGCATTATGCTAATGTGGCCAAAGCAGTTTTGGACCAAAATCTTCCTAACCGTTGGATAGGTCGTGGCAACAGCTTCATGGACTGGCCCCCAAGGTCTCCAGACTTGACTGTTTGTGACTTTTTTCTGTGGGGCTTTTTGAAGAAGAAGGTTTATTGTCATAACATTGCGACAGACGATGAACTAATGAGGTTGATCGAAGAGGAACTGTTGTTGATACCTCGAGATTTGTTCAGCAAAGCGTATGACTGTTTTCTATTTCGTTGTCATTAGTGCATTGCGATCGATGGACATCAGTTTGAATAAGGTTTATGGATCAAATAGATTTAATTGATTTATGAGTTATTATATCTTTAATTCCCTAACGTTGTTTAGTGCTTAGTAACATCGTTAAAATTCAATAATTATGTTGTAACACTTAAGCAAATAAAACTATTTTAACGAAAAGGTACTATTTCTTTGATATCCCGCCATTTTGTCCTAATGTGTCAGAATTAACTGATACTCAGATGTATTTCTTTTACATATGTGTATGTTAGGACTGTTGAGTTTCAGGTTTGTAGAGTGTTCGGTGCATCTAATATATTAATTCAAAAATAGGGACCTCTTCGTGGGACACCCGGTACATTGAACACTGCTTTTTACTTAATTTGTGCATTTTATTGACGTATATGGATTTTGTTATAACTTACAACTAAATTACCTATATTCTTTTGGAATGCGTACGTTATCAACTTAGCCTTCGTAACAGCTGGAGTGTGATTCTATACTTTCACCGATAATTCTAGTCACTGTTAATACAAACATCAGAAGGATATCTTAATGTATCCATTTCACCTCCAACCAGAATTTCTTAGCCTTAATAATACAAACCTCAGAAGGATATCCTAATGTATCCATTTCACCTCCAACCGGAATTTCTTAGCCTTAATATCCCCTCTGTTATCTTTCAGCAGGGGATGAAAACGCCCTATACTTAAGCCGGCGCTGCAACGAAATGCATAAATAAAAGTTAAACGGAAACTGTGACAGGGACTTTACGACTTCCTTCAGGAAGTTACTGTTTTTACCGCCAGCAGGTGGGGTGACGAGGTGGAGGCGCGGAAATTGGAAATAAAACTGCAGCCGGTAGAGAGAACTGATTATGTTTTAAGTTGGAAAAATAAAAATTCTGGGACAATTTACACACAATATAGAATGTGTGATGGAATAACACTTGAAGACAAACTATCACAATACGTTTATTGACGCAGACGCGTTTCAACGACAATGTCGCCATCTTCAGTGCTGCTCGAGCTATAATAATCTATATACAGCGTGTCTCAAAAGTCTATGAACGGCGTTATATTTGTGAAACCATTGGAGATCACGCAACGAAACTCGGTATATTGTTTCTCTACGAAAAATATTAATTTTTGTGAAGCAATTGTAATTTTTTATCATCTTTTAGGGGGACGGCCCGCAGGGAGTTGGAGGAAAATCTTAAGTAGGAGCATAGATTGAGTTGTACATCAAATTAAAAGTCTATCTTAGGAGAACACAATACCGGCAAATGAGACATAAAACACAAAATGGCGACCGTTTAAAGTTAACAATATTGTGCTTTTGAAATATTGTGTGATGCGGTCTTCTAGTCGCAGTTTTTAAAATGCATGTTTCGTAGCCATGATTCCATCATCAGGTAGTAGCCTATTAATCATATAACCGGCTTTGTCGTGACTGACAGACATAGAATCAACGTATAGAAAATACTAAGTTACAAATACGAATATTTAAAGGTATATTTTAGGGGTCATAGACGCAGACTAAGAAAAATTTGGCAAAATGTTGATTTAAAAAGGTAAAAATTGGGAAAATTCGGAGTTTACGCACAGCCCTAAAACAGATAAAACAGCTGTTCGAATCAAAAGCTTAGCAACACATATTTGTTTATAATCATTACCATAGCAACCAATTTAGCAAATTTAAAATCAGTGTATTAATCTTCACAACAGGGTAAACTTGAAGGTCATCAGACCCCTGACACGTGACCAGAATGCGACATCTGAAACAGGTGCGTGCGTACTCTGGGGAGGGGAATTAATTTTAGATTATTTCCAGAAAGAGGGTAGCAATGTTTGCGCTTGGGGTGGAGCTGAAAAACGCATTTGCGAAGGCGTTTAGCTGAAATGAAGGGCTTGGCGCGGATTGATTTAAGGGAGTTTTTGTTTTGCAGTTTTTGTTAGTCGTTGTAGAATTCCAAAACATGAATACAAATCGCATTTTAAGATAAGTATATCTATAAATATAAAAGAGGCTTTGTCCTGACTGAATGACTGACATAGACTCAACGTGGAGCAAAACCTACTTAAGGCACAAACACGCAAATTCAAAGGCATATACTTATGGGGGTCATAGACACACAGTAAGAAAGGATTTTGCAAAAATTGTATTTTAAAGCTTAAAAATAGAGAACATTCTGATAAAACAGCTGTTCGGACAAAAACTTAGTAACACATGTTTGTTTACATTCATTACCATAGCAACCTACTTAGCAAATTTAGAATCAGTTTATGATATTTCACACAACCAACAGCATCTTTAGGTTAGATTAACAAACTAAAAGCAAGCAAAGTCAAAAATCCGTTGTCACATATTATAAATAAAACAGCTGATTTGGATCAAAAACTTATCATAATTTTAGGTTACGCCTAAAATTAACCAAAACACGTTTATTTGCAATCATTGTGGCAAATTTACAGTAGTTATCCTTTACATCTAACAATTTTTTAGGTTAGGTAACAAAATGTTTACTGTATAACTCAAACATCTAAGTATAAGTAAACATCTTTATATAAGTTAAAGAAATTTGTTTGAATGTTATTTAAATATTAATGGTGCAATATCAACGCATGCCGCAATTCGAATTATTGGGGTTGGTCGAGTCTATTTCCATCATTGTCTTTCATTATTTATGTGTTAGTCACCGTTCATCAATTCCATGAAAATATCAGAGTATACAATAATCTGTTTGCATTGCGTTGGTATTGGGTGAGAGAAGCAAGCAGAGGCGGAGCCTCTAGTCGAACTATATAACTGAGCTTGATAACCAGTTTACCAGATAACAGAATCATTTTTTCCTCCCTGAAAACGATAGAATTGTTTTATAGCATCTAACAAATTTAAACAAACATTGTCAATTTTAACTTTACAAAGTTGCCTAACCGAATTAAAACACATTTCGTACAGTAGGTCAACGTTCAGTTCTAATCAACCTGGGAAATGTCGGGTATGTAAACACATAGATTAGTTTGACGTAATTTCGGCAAAAAGCGCCAGCTGGTACCAAGCAAAGTCCAGTTAACAAAGTTAGCAAGTAGGATGAGCTAACTGCGCATGAGCAGATACGTTTAACCTAATTACATATGACCCGATCATAGCTCGGTCTAGTTTGTATGGTCTAGTTCCTGGACGGTTGTTATTAATGTGCATCTCTCATTATTTCTGTTATGTTGTGTATTTCTTTTTTTTTCCAATTATTATAGGCTTTCTCGTTCGAGTCAAAAGTACAACTTCTTGTACGTTTTGGCAGGGGTACATTCGTAATGTTTCCGGTGCCGGGTAGTCATCGTAATAAAATCGGGTGGTCATCGGGAAATGTTTAATATTTACACTTGAAAACCCCCTATTATAACGTGTTTTTGGTAAACTTAAAAGTGCAGCTAATATACTTACTGTGAATAGAACAATACACATAGGGCTACTAAGAAAACTATTTATTGTTATAATGGGGTAGGATAGCTGAAAAATATTTCACATCTGGCAACCAATGCGCCCCTTTGGATTTAAATAGTACATGGGTAGACGAGTCTAAAAAGCCCGGGACACAAATTTTCCTGGCCCTCTAGTGGTGTTGATGACGTAATCAATATGGCCGCCAAGGTTGGGTGACACGCTTCTACATTGCCCTATATAACTCTAGTTTGTATTTTGATATTAACCTATATTGTTAGTGATTATTAATCAGGAGAAAACGCGCTTTCCAACGGCATATGTGACATTATTGTTTGTTTCGTAATATCAGAAATATTTGTAACTTTATTAAAATTTTCGTTTTTGATTTTAATTTTTTCGAAACATTTTGCTTAATAACTTCGAATCCGTTACATGCAGCTGAAAAGCATGTATACTTTTTTGTTTGTCAGAAAAGTGTCTTTCAAATGGTATTTATGCTTCTATTTTATCACATACATTTGCTGATAATTTGTCTAATCAATGAAGCGTTGCACAGCGAGTCGTTATGGCAACAATGTAATTTATATGGGATCCGAAAAGTAATAGAGCGGCTTTATAACTATTTAAGTAGCAAATGTAATTATTGCAAGTTTTTATGTATATGTAAATAAATTCTAGCTTTTTTTTAGGGCTATAAAACTTTTATTTCCGTTTTAAAATCAGTGATATAAGGCACACTTAAGGCATAAATGTAAATAAATCTCACCCCACTATTATAACTAAGTAAACTCTTGAAAAATTCACAAACATATTTGTTGATGGAAGATTTTAACTCCTTTAACTCGATGGTTGTTTCATTTAAATTACTAAACATTTTGACAAAGAATAGCAAATGGATTAGACTCTTCAAGAGTGGTTGATTTCGCTTGTCTTGTTCGGGTGTCACTGGTAAAGGTCGGGATACACATGACCGCACCGTGCCAGCACCGCACCAGGACGCGGTGATGTTAGGACTATTCCATACGTTTCCATTAGATTATTCCCCCGCCGTGTGTTGGCCAACACTAGGCCGTGGTGCGGTACGGGCACGGTGCGGTCATGTGTGTCCCGACCTTAAGGTGTTTTCTGAGCCATGTTTTTACTTATGGCTCTGTATTGCAGTCATTCAATTTACGCCCGTGTTTTAACAAAAATTTGGTCCGTCAAAGTGAAAAAAATATTTCTGAGTCGACCGCAGCTCTCCAAGTGGTACAGCTGTACACTACCAGTATTGAGTTTGTGTGCGTTTCAAATCTTCCGGTATTAAATACAGGGCGGAAACTACACTCAATTCCACGTTCACCGTGCAGTACAGAGCGCCCGTAATCCATGTTATCCATACAACAGTCTCAGCGATAGTAGCCAACTAAAAAACATCAACTCCCATGCAACGCTCGGAAAGTTGACGCAACATGCACAACAATAAACGTGATGTTCCCTATAATGGTAGTAGCATGTCTATTCTCCCGTAAGACCTGTACTGTACGGTGAACTTGGAATCGATTGTAGAGGGTTACAGAAGTAACCCTGACAGTAAACGAAGTGAAATGCTCATGCGTGTCACAGTATGTGAGTATGTATTATTAAACACAACTTTCTCACGCACAATTAAAATTAACGGACGTATTACTGTATTTTTCTAGTATTTCTCCGTGAGCAAACAAGTTGATATGATAACCACCAGAGTGCAGGATAAACACTCGAGTGGGAATACAAATTCGGCCCTTACAAGCTTCCACAATAAAGCATATTTTTCCGTCATAAACTATCCACATTTATTGAAATTACTTTTATTTAAAAGATAATTTTTATCTACTTCCGCAGTTGTCATTTCATCCAAAAATTGACCCTAAGTTAAAAATTAGTTGTTAAAAAATTACGTTTTTTTTGCAGAGCTGTATATTTGGAACTACTGAGGCTACAGATCTCTAATCTCAAATTATAGCAAATTTCATATTCTTTCAAAAAAGTAATAGTGGTTTCTTTCGTCAGGGAACCCCTTCGGTGATTTTTGGGTGAAAGACTGAAAATAAAGGAAACATTTCGCAGGTTTTCGTCTGTTTCTTAGTTAGTACAACTTTTTCAGGGCTGCAAGTCTGGATTCGCACGGAAAAATACTTTGAAATGATGTCAAACTTGTCCAAATTTAGATTAGGATTTTTTCCGAAATCGGTGGTTTCACCCGACTGGGGCGGCTTACCTCCCTCTTGTGCTAATTAATCACTATGCCAATTTGGACGCGATCCGTTCTGGGCGTGTATAGCGCACACATACAAATTGGATCATACATACACACATACTATTTTATATATATACGGTAGTGTACATTAAAGGAAATAGTTACCTAATACAGGGTACTAGAGAAAAACAGAAAAGAAAAGAGAAACCCGATAATGAAAACGTATAAAAACAATAATGAAGAGCTTTAGATATAAGTAATGGGAAATGGAACATTTATTATAGACGGGTTGGAAATGACAGACTAAACGGTACAAAGGTAGACCCTGTCTCGAGGCTAGTACTTAGACTAATGATTAATACGCAGATATACAGACTCTTAGTGAAAGACAACCAGTTCAGGTGTTTACACTTGAGTTAATATGTATGAAAAGATATTTCAAGGGAATGGTAGAGATTTTATAAATACAAGGTGTTTCAAAAAGAATTACAAAATTAAACAACTTTTTTATTGAACAAAACTGTCCAAAATATTATAATGAAATCATACATAGGTAGGCTGGATCCGTTTAAATACCAGCCTTGATACAAATGTGGCACATTATCATTTTCACGATTTTAATTTCAGTCAATCTCAAATATCAACGAATCCATACTTTCCTAGATTTTCAGCCAGTTTACTTAATAAAGCCCAATTAACTAACCCAAATAACCATAGATTATTTTAATCAAAGTAGTATCCACTGTTGTGCTTTCTATTAACTAAGCTAACGTTTAACCGAACCACAACTAACTTTAGATTACATTTAAACAGACTTGGATCCACGATTGTAGGCTACTCTCTTTTAATAAGGCTAACATTTACTCAAACTAATTAACCTTAGATTAAATTAAATTAAAATTGTATCCATGACTTTATACTCTCTTTAAATTAGCTAACATTTAGTCGAACCAAATAACCTTAGATTAAATTTAATCAGACTTGAATCCACGACTTTACTCTGTTATAAATAAGCTAAAATTTAATCAAACGAACTGATCTTAGATTAAATTGAATCAAAGTTGTATCCACGATTGTGCTTCATTTTAATTAAGTGAACATTTAATCAAACAAACTAACCTTTGATCAAAGTTTCGATCTAACTTGTATCCTCGATTATACACTCTTTTAAATAAGCTAACATTAAAAAAATCAACTAACCTTAGATTAAATTTAATCAGACTTGAATGAACGATACTTTTAAATACGACACCATTCCATCAAACCAACTAACCTTAGATTAAATTTAATGTATCTTCAACTGTACTCTCTTTTAAATTAGGTAACATTTAATCGTACCAACTAACCTTAAATTAAATGATATCAAAGTTGTATCCACGAGATTGTACTCTTTTTAAATAAGACGCAGTTTTTAATCAAACCAACTAACCTTAGATTAAATTTAATCAGACATATTGTATCATCGACTGTACTGTCATTTAAATTGGCTAACATATAATTGAACCTACTAACCTTGGATTAGATTTAATCAGACGATTGCAGTACCTTATTATTTATTTCCACGAATTGAACTATCTTAACTAAGCTAACATTTAATCAAAACCACTACCCTTAAATTAAATTTAGGCTAATCTGAGTTGTATCCACGACATTGTACTCTCTGGATGTATTTACTATACGCTTTACTAATGCACATTACACGGGTAGATCCAATCGAACAGTGTTTAAACGAAACTACATCTGCAATAATCTGCATACGCGTTACACTGGGTCCTTGAATTATACCAAGAGCCCTTCATGCTAATAGCGATGGGGGAGGAAAATCAGCTGTACATTCGCAAAACTGTTTAGAACAGGTTGGAAAATTACGACTTCAAGAGTACTTTGAATGTGCATTCACTCATTGTGTTCTTATAATCTCCCAAGTATAAAACTGGTCTATGCTCGTAAGCACCGTATTGATTTTCCTTTTATGGTATTCGAACGTAAATTGTTACAAGGTAATTTAATTGTTTTACGAGAGGGTGAATTAAAGGGTTGAGGAAATAGAAGTAGAACAGTAATATTAAGGACTTGCTAATAGTCTAGTATACTTTTATACTAATTCACTATATTATTGGAACTGTTAATCGGAAAATGAAACGGTTAAGATTTTTATCGCCACTAAAATACTTTATGAAAATAAAATATCACTTTATTTTTTGGTGAATTTCCATAGGAAAGATGAGCTATTGCAGTACCTCTTACGGTGAGACCTAAGAGTGGTCAATAAGCACCGATCATAGTCCCCAAAATACGTTATTAAAATGTTATATATCTATATAATACACTAGCTGACCCGTACGGCGTTGCCCGTGGTGGTTGGTATTTTCAGTCTTTTTAACATAATTGTATTCTTTTTAAGTGTTCAGTCAGTGAGTGGTATTTGGCTTTTATATATATAGATCTTAAATAATAAAAGCACTATTGTCATAATAATAAAAGATCTGAAATTATGATTTTAGTAACTTTGATCCCCCCAAACCCCTCCTGAAATTTCGAAATTTTTCATACCCTTTCTTAGTGAGCCCCTATGGCCCTAGAGGAAGCTACATACCAAATTTCATTCCAATCCGTTCGGTAGTTTTGAAGAAATCGTGATTTAATTAATAACTTTGATCCCTCCAAACCCCCCCGCCCTAAAATTTCGAATTTTTTCAAACCCTTTCTTAGTGAGCACCTATGGCCCTAGAGGAAGTTACATACCAAATTTCATTTCAATCCATTCGGTAGTTTTTGAGAAATCGTGATGAGTGAGTCAGTGAGTGAGTGGTATTTCGCTTTTATATTATTATATATAGATGAGATCCAAATACCACGCACTGACTCAATCATCACGAAATCTCAAAATCAAAGACCACATAACGGATTGGAATGAAATTTGATATGTAGCTTCCTCTAGGGCCGTGGGTGCTCGCTAAGAACGGTTTTAAAAAAATTCGACATTTTAGGAGTTGTTTAGGTGGTCAAAGTTACTAAAAAAAACCACCGAACGGATTGGAATGAAATTTGGTATGGTAGCTTCCTCTAGGGCTATAGTGGTCGCTAAGAAAGGTTTTAAAAAAATTCGAAATTTTAGGGGGTTTTGGGGGGGTCAAAGTTACTAAAAATCCCCATAAAAAATACATAATATAATATATTTATTGGGTTAATATACATATACATTTAACTTGCAAAACCGGATCGAGCAAGCTAGTTATGTATACAGTATATGTGTTCGTACTCTAAACATTTTACGTCCGATTTGGTATAAACATTGGTTTCCCCTCGGTTATGTGTAATAATTAGCTTGTTTAACCCGGCATCCTATACCAACACAGTAAACACAGTACATATAATATACTGTTATTAATTTATAACTTAACTACTATAGATTGTGCCACCCTAACTTGACCCAGCAAAACTGACCTGTCGCAAAGCTAATTTTCCGCAGCGAGGTGAAAACAAATTCTTCTAATATATAACTTATAGTAGCCTACACAGTAGGCAGCTATTCAGCGCCTTCGTGGGTAGACCAATTTCCCAAATAGATGTTGCTTGAACATCTAAAACTAAAACATATAAACTTAATTTTGTAAATTCGATCAACTCACGTCAGCCGTTCAGCTGCGTTATCGAATTATTTTAATTTGTATTTTAGGTTAGATGCAAACAGGGCTGGTTCTCTAGATTTTCTGATTATTTTATATAGGATTACGTGTTGGCTTTAGTTTTTTACTCAGGCATGATTTATACTCTCGAAACATCGTGATTATTTTTTTGTACACAAATAACGGCAAAAAAACAAACTAGAATTGTAAAAATAGAAGATTATATTATTTTCCACAAATACATTCTTAAAATTTAATTAGAGTTTTAGATACTTTTCTGGAATATTTTTTAAAACTACGTAGGCCTACTACAAAATTCTCTAAAAAATATATCTCAAAATAAAATCCTTTTAATCGATACTCCACTGTTAGTCTTAACAAAATTTTATAATTTAAGGTTCCAAAATGTTATTGTAGGACAGAGAGTCCGGGTACACCTCAAAGATGGATCGACGCCAAAAATTCATAAAGGCGGACAATGAGTCTGGGCGTTTTCTGTCCGTAGCTGGACTCATTGTCTCCCCTTTTCGCTTGTACCTGGACCTAACCTAACCTAACAAATTTCAGAAGTGTCATCTTCTGAATTATCATTAAATAAGTAGGTCATAGCGTTAAATCAGGCTTAGAGTGCTGATCTTTTCACTAACCAGTCCGGAGCTAATCATGCCCGTGTCAAAATGTCTCCGTCCCTTTTCTAAATGACAGCCGTACTCTTCATCCTCCCCGCAATATTTATACGCGTCTGAGGACCCGGACTTATACCCCAAGATTTAGCTTCAAAAAACAATAGTACAAATTTTTTGATTATTCGATACTATGATTTATATCGACAAATTTAATCCCCGTGTCGGAGATAATAGATCCCTTTCTTTCGGTTACGCGTACCTAAAATATTGCAAGTTTATGCAACGCGTTGCGCAATGCGCATGTCATAGTTAATTCAATGACCTTGAATGTTGAACCCAGACCCCGGCGTCACCCAGAACCTACAGTGGAGTGAAGGCACCGTAAATCCCTCACGGCGTTCACAACTCGTTTAAACGGCTCCTTACGCATTCCTAACCGCGAGTCAAGGCTGGGCGAGGTCACGTGACTCGCTAAATCTACGTAATTAAACGCAACCACTGCTCCCGGATGTGCGACAAAGTCAGCCCTGGAAAAGAATTATTAGGAATACATCGGACCCCGTACCGAGAAGGATTTTGTCAACCACGATTTATATAAAGTGTAAATAATTCAACCGCGCAGCTGAACCGCTGACATGAGTTGAGAGCATTACCTAAATCAAGTTCATATATTTTAGGTTTTCAACGCACTATTTGGGAAATTGGTCTCTTCAAAATGGCTGCACGAGTGTACGAAATAATATATTAGTAGAATTTGTTTTGCACTTCTATCTCCAGCCCTGTCTCACTTGCTGCTTCGTTCCGCCCACGAGTTTGCACCTCGACCTTGCGGCCTTGGATTATGGACTGTTTCACTTCGCTCGCAACGCACAAACATGTAAAAATACCGGGTAAATTTACGTTAAGATCGATTTTGGGGTCGTGTAAAAAAATATGCAGTATAATCTCCTGTATTTATTTTTTTAGACAAAACCCCTTAAAAGTTTCATTTTTAGGACGAAAAATTAAAAAAAAAAAACTGTTACTTCCTGTCGAAAAACATGCTTCCGGTTGTTGGATTTTTTTGGCTAACGAACTCGTCCGAGCGACTTAGACAACGAACGTGTGTACCAAATTTGGACCAAATCGGAAGTAAAATGCCACCGTTTAGAGGCAATCACACACATATATATAAAGGTTTTAATGACACCTCAAAACGTGTTCTAAGGGCCATGATCGGTACTCTTTTACTACGCCCGACCTTAGGTCTGACCATAAAGATCACTGCAATAGTTCATCTTTTCTAAGGAAATTCGCTAGTAATACATCTATAGTTCTATAGAAATAGCATATCCCGCTCTATAATATAAAAGAGAATCGTCTAGGTATCAGTTTATACTCTATGACCTATCAGACCATGGGTCTGTTGAATAAAAAATCTGCAAAAGCTTTTAGCATTTAGGGGTTTTCCGTGCGAGCATGATAGTTTCCGGGTGAGGCGCAACCGAGTGCGGGGTCAAAGCTTTTGGTCTTAGCACTTGGTTAAAGTGAGGTGAATAACCTTTAGCTAAGGCTAGGTATCAAAAGCTAGAAAATTTTAGCCAAAACTTTAATCGGTCATATGTTGTTTGAAACAGTTTAAAACAGCTGTTGCAGTTTGAGGATTGATGTTATTAGAACTCATTAAATAGGCTAGTACAAAATGGATAGCTCTGCCGGCTTTAGCTCTTCCGATGAAGAAAATATCACAACAAACAAAAGTTTAAATAAAAAAGATATTTTTTTTTAAATTTACTGGTTTTACTTTCGTTTTTATTAGGCCTATTTAGTGTCAAATAATTAAAGATTTCAAATTAACTTGCATTTTTGTACAAAATCACAAGTTGGATTTGATGATGTAGGCCTACCTGTTCCCTTACCTAAACCCAGATAATAATAATATAAACTCTTGCTACTATTATCTCTGCCTAAACCTAACCTGTCAGAACTTCAACATAAGCAAACTATGGTGAAATCTAATAACCAATCAGGAATTACATCGTCAGAAATTCCTCAACAAACAAAAAAGGAAGAATTGTTTAAAGAAGGAAGGCAGAGGAACAAAAGATATAACCATAAATCAACATAATTTTATTTTGGATTAGTTAAAACAGACAAAGCTGCAAATTGAACAATCAGAATTAAGGATTGCATTTCTGAGCAAAAAAATTGTTGTGCAGTTCCAATAATTGTAGAAATGAACTCGGGACGAATTTTCACTTCTAAATAATAAATAAAAAACACGAGTAACTTTAAATTAAAATAAAACAAATTTAGGCCTATGTGCGTTAATTCTTCTCAATTTGGATATTTACTCTAATAGTTTTTAGTATGAACTCATATAAGTTTTTCTATAGCCTATTGTTTTTTTGCTCGAATTGGCATAAATACATCCATTTAAATGACAAGGAAGCAACTTTAAGTCACCAGGTGGGCATACTGAAATATATTCAAGCTTGCACTTAATAATTTTAGCTTTAGCTACATTTTATTCACTTAATTTTAAGCTTTAGCTAGGAAAATTAGTCAAAGCTTAAAATTATTAGACAAAGCTTTTAGTACTAGCTATGCTTATTTTTATTCACACAATTTTAAGTATTGACTTAAAATTTTAAGTTATAGCTTTTGCTTATTTTTTATTCAACAGACCCAATGTCTGCATTGAACCTGTACTGCTCGGTTCAGCGGGTACAATCCTAGTGTCTTCTAAAGTCGATAAAACTTTGACACACCTTACACCATAAACAGCGACACTAGCCACATTCCTTCCGTCTAGATTAGTCTACAAAACTCGTTTACTTTTAAGTACTAAATTGTAAATTGTATACCACCTTCCGCTCAACTCAACTTAAAACGTCGAAGTCCGTCCCAGAGAAGTCACGGGGAGGGGGGCAAAGGGAGGGGGACACCCCTAATAATATTAAAATCCAAAAAGTTAGGAAATTTGAGATTTTGAAAAAAAAATGGGATTAAATTACACGCAAAAACTCTGGTTTTGGGTTTCGAAAGTTTTTGTTGTTAATTACCAACATTCACGAATAGCACGAAGGTTATAATTTCCAATCCAAAAGTGTTGGGCAAATCAAAATATTTCTGTACCAAATAAATGCGTTGTCTTCTTTTAAATGATGTTCTGGAAAATTTAGTTCTAATCCTTGCACTGCGCCAGGCCACCAGAACAGTGTTGCCATATTGGGGGTTTTTCCCAAAATGGGGATATTTTTAAGTTTGCGGGAAATATTGGGGAAAAGTATGGGGAATTTTTTTCAATAACTTGATGAACAAGTAGAAATTTTGGTAAAAAATTAAAAACTCTTAAAATCCTATTAGTTTAAATGAGCAATTCTTGTATCTATCTTTGTATCTGTCGCGGATCTCGAAAACGGCTCTAAAGATGTTGATGCAAATTTGCATACATGGGTTATTTGACGTCAGGAATTGAATGCGCTAGGTCTTATGTCTTCAAAAACGCGCATAAAGTCTGAAAAATGCGCATAAAATTTAAAATCTGAACTTCTTTTTATACCACCATTCAAGTTACTTGGAAGGCGAATAGGTACAGCTTCTTTTTATACCTCCTTCAAAGTCACTATCGAATAGATACATTACAGGTACAATCCAGATGTTAAAAATACTGAACGATGCTCGTTCACGCAGGTACAAACGAGCCAAAGATTAGCGAGAGCCTTAAGACAGTTTTCCAACTGCGAGCGAAGCGAAGCAGCCATCTGAGGCCGTTAGCCTAGGCGGGGTTGGGACGCGAAGTGTCCAGGGGCAGAGACCCTAGTACTCAATAAAGCTCGTGCAGTGTTAAAACCCCTACTTAGAGAAGCCTATTTTTTTAAATTCCGAGTATTAGCCACCAGGGCCCCATCTTCACTGGGATTTATTTCACGCAACATAACCCAGAGCCCCCACCACAAAAGTTGGGAAATATGGTAAAAAATGTTGGGAAATTTAGATTTTGCAACCCCCCCAAATAATTTGTTGTAGGTAAAACCTCTAGTATGTTACAACGAATATTCTTTTCTAGAGGAATTAAGTTGTAGAATAATTTG
>JAGFPH010000012.1:1740578-1751654 GCA_018207615.1 Philaenus spumarius | reverse complement strand
TAGTGAAAAGACCGATGTCATTTAGAAAGGATGCGGACTCTTAGTCAGCTTTAGCTCCGCACTGGTTAGTGAAAAGACCGATGTCATTTAGAAAAGGTGCGCATTCTTAGTCCGCTTTAGCTCTGCAGTGGTTAGTGAAAAGACCGATGTCATTTAGAAAAGGTGCGCATTCTTAGTCCGCTTTAGCTCTGCAGTGGTTAGTGAAAAGACCAATGTAATTTAGAAAAGGTACGCACTCTTAGTCCACTTTAGCTCCGCACTGGTTAGTGAAAATACCGATGTCATTAATTTAGAAAGGATGCGGACTCTTAGTCCGCTTTAGCTCCGCAGTGGTTAGTGAAAAGACCACAGATCAACATTCTGAACATAATTTAATGCTACATGCCTGCTTATATATGCTAATTCCAAAGATAGCACTTAACAGATTTGTTAGGTTAGGTTAGCTTAGTTTTTATTAATGTATTTCTCTAGGAAGGTGAATATTCAACACATGTCTTATATCCACTTAGATTTTAGTAACAATTCCTTACATTTAGTTTGGACATGTAGATAGCCCAGCTTCCAATCAGAAAAGTCTTAGACTCTTTGTCCGCATGTACGAATATTTTTATGGTCAACCCGTCGTAGGAGTGTGCCCGGTCTCTCTGTCCTACATTCTAATTCAGTCAGGCAAAACTACTCACTTAAGCAAGTAGGCTCGTGCAACTTATTCGAATTGACAACCTAGCCCAAAGTACTTCACATACAAAATTAATCAATACACCTAAAACAATACAAACTAAATACATCAATAGACTTACTTGTAAATTCCGACGATCAGGATTCTTGCAAAGCGCTCTGATGAAATGCGGGTCAATATAGTCCGTCATAGTGTGCCTCTAAGGTCTCCATCACCACATTAACACTTTTTTTAAGCACTCGTACATCGCGTTCACTTGTTCATTTGTTGTTACAAGTCAAGGGGTTGGTACATCGTTTAGTCGGTTCACATCGGATCAAGACGCTGTATACTGGAAAATAATAAAGTAGGCGATGAACAATAGTCGAATATTATGGGAAGAGTGATTTTAACAAAATAGGTCCGACAGTGACTTTGTGGTGGGCGCGGGGAGAAGCGGGAGACGGACAACGCTGTCGGATTGAAAACATAATCTCAGTGGTCAGAATAGCCCACTACCGTTTTCCTACTCTGAGCACCGTCCAATAAACGAGTGCAATGAGACTACTTTTGTAGGTTGGCTAGTAGCTCCAGAGCCGAGCCGGCTTGAATCGCGAGATCGTTGGAACATGCAAACATAATCTCCTGTTTTTTATTCTATAAATAAATATTCGACCACGCAGTCGAATTTTAAAAATTAAGTTTATATGTTTTAGAGTTTCAACCAACTATTTTGGAAATTGGAGTACTCACGAAGGCATTGCTTTGTGTTTTGTTCGGAAAACCCGGACGGCCTATAATGTCGTGTCAAAAAATAAAATGTGCAGAATAATCGCTTATATTTATTTTTAGATACAAAAAATCTACAAAAATGTTTACTTCCAGTCAAAAAATATGTTATTCTAGGATTTTTTTCTAATGAAATTGTCCGAGCGCCTTAGAAAACCGACGTGTGTGCCAAATTTGAACCACATCGGACGTAAAATACGGCCGTTAGAGTGCGAACACATATATACAATTTTTAATGACAAAACAAAACGTGTTCTGGGGACCATGATCAATGCTCACTGACCACCCGACCTTGAGTTTCAACATAAGGGTCACTGCAATAGCTCATCTTTCCTATGGAAATTCGCTAATGTACAGGGATACAACTTTAAATTATTAAGAAAACTTTATATTTTTTACTTGTGACCTTAAAATATGAAAGAGAAAACAATCTTTTAATAAAAGAGTTGCCGTCGATTTGTTGCAGTTTTGAGGTATAAGACAGAAGCACGCGGCCTTTAAGAGCAAATGAAGAGGTTTAACAACTTTTAAGTTAAAAAACAGCGTTCAAAAAACGTTAGTAAGTGTCGAAGTGTAAGTTTTTGCTGTTTGAATCAAAGTGAAAAAAACCCTACGTTTAATAGAACGGACTATAGATCTCAATGAACTTTGTATTGTCTGGTACGCAAAACCCTCACAAGAAATAATAAATGTTCACCACATTTAATTAAAAATCGTGTTAAACGACATATTGTTGTGAGCTTGTTTCCCGTGAACGGTGTCTTCCTAACTGAATTTCGGGTAGTGATTTATTTCCCAATATATTTACAGACCACATATAAATATAAATCGACAAATCAGCGCATAGAACACGCCGCGACGTCGAACAATTCATTATTTAATATTATTACACTCTATGGAAGTTTTCGTTTTGATTAATAACTCCAGTTCTGAAGACAGAGTCACGGAACGACTGAATATATTAGACCTAGATGTATTTATAGTAATGGGTTCTTTATTGATCCTCGTTCTATTTGTATCTATAAATATACATTGACCTTGAAATAGTTCCTTTAGATTTTCCAACGGTACGATGAATATTTATTTCGTCACAGAAATATATTAAATGAATCGAGGGAGTTTCAAAGGTTTGGCGCTAAAATACATTGACACTGTTAAGAGTATGTTTTTATATTAGTGTTGTAAATGTTTGGCGACCTCAAATGAGTGAGAAGATCTGATGATAGGACATAAGCCCCTTAAACGCGTAATGAAAGAAAGTTAAAAGTCTCAGACTGTATTGATATAACTTATCAATACTTACATAAAGGCTCAATAATGAAATTTGGAGAAATTTCAAATAAACAATCACTCAAAAACAGATCCAACCTCTTTGCTAAACGAAAAAACAATATTCCAAACACATAGTCTACCATTTTCGATAGACTCATTCAGATAGAGCCCTTTCAATCAATCCAGCGTACGCGAACAGACGTGTGTACAAAATACTCTAAATGTTCCAATTATGTGTTGTGTTGTGAATTTGTATTGTAGATGTGTTGCGTATATATGTTTCATTTCGTCACCGATCGACGCGCATTAACAAAAATAAAAATTTAATTCGGTTTGATAATGCCTGACAAATAGGTGAAACCAATAAAAAGGACTGTGAGCAGTAAGTTTATTAAATAAATTAACATAGCTAATAGTTAAGTTTTTGTTTGGGAGTACTACTGTGTTTAAGTTTTATTGCAACACCTATTATATAATACAC
Organism: Philaenus spumarius; assembly: GCA_018207615.1. Classification (NCBI taxonomy): domain Eukaryota; kingdom Metazoa; phylum Arthropoda; class Insecta; order Hemiptera; family Aphrophoridae; genus Philaenus; species Philaenus spumarius. The sequence continues at coordinate 1,748,454 of JAGFPH010000012.1, read as the reverse complement.
TTAATATTTTGTTTGAATTAGACATTTGATATTATTTGCCATCGTAATGTTTTGGTTATAATAAATCCTATACTTTTTAAACAAAATTAATTATTAAACACTGTATGTGCAGGTAATAAGATGGTATGCGTGCGAAGCACGCAGTTGTCCCCTAGACTAACTTTGTCCATGGTTATAATAATGATGGTTTAAAAATAAAACGGCGAATATAAGTGAACTACGTTTTTTATAAATGAGATCTACTTGCGAAAAAGCCTTGTTCACTGTTGGAATTCACCAGAATACGTGAAAAAGGTGAGTCGAGCAAAAAAAAGGTAATTTTTTCCAAAAAAGTCAACAGCAAATCGATTGCGTTATGACTTGAGGAATCGTTTGCAGATGAAAATACCACCTTCGGAAACAATAATTTGTTTTGTGGAATTATTGAAATAACAAAAACCATGTAAAATTGGATCTTTTTGCTTATATTTTGTAAATCATTGAACGAAACGCTATGCTTTCAATGTAAAAACTGTAGTAAATTAAAAAAACCTTTAATGTGAGACTTTATAAGTTATGTTCGGTGCATTTATTACTGAAAAAATTGAATTTTTTTGAAAGATTTTAAATTTAACATATTTAAAGTTAGGGGTTCGGAATTGAGTGAACTTACAGTTAAAATAAATTAACCACGCACAAGGTGGGCCCTGTCGTGTATATTGATTTTGCATAATATCTGTTTAAACAATTTTAAGCGTTCTCTTGAAAAATTCATATTAATGAACTGTTACGGCAGGTTCACATTTTTCAAATGGATTCTGAAGATCACGAGCTTTAACCCTATAAGCGTCAGGCCTATTACTGCTAGATATACCTCTAAGCGTCAGGCACTTTTTCACTGCTTGAACACATTATCACTTAAACATCTATAAAATGTATCCTATTTATGTAAAGTGTACACTATTATATATTTTATTGTTTAGGAAAGTATGAAGAACATTTCTGTGTAGATAAAATATTTAAAAAAAATTTTCTCTAACTTATTTTGCGTTTTGAACGGAAATTAAATTAAATTGGTAAACAAAAGTTTCAAATGTAGGGCTCTTGGAAAAATAGGAAAAAAAATTTAATTATAAATCCAAATCGTACAAAATGTAGAAAAAACATTTCTTTAAATAAAACAATTCAAAAAAATTACTTTCTAAAAAAAACAATGTTTTGGGGTAAAATAACCAAAATGAGCAATTTGCAAAAAAATTACCTGTTCATATTAAAAACTCTATATAATGTAGCCTATTCAAGTAAAGTGTATACTATTATATATTTTCTTGTTTAGAAAAGTATGGTTAGCATTGCTATACAAAATAAATATATTTTTTTAAATTTCTAAAACTTTTTGCTTTGCGAACGGTAAAATAAATAAATTTTTAAACCTAATTTTCAAAAGTAAAGGTTTTGGAAAAATAATAAAAATTATTTAATTATAAATACAAAATATGCAGGTTTCGATCTATACAATTACATAACTAACTTGTTTGTCAGACAATATTTAGTCTATGATAAGGTAAGAGAAAAACTCCGTTTATTTTTTGCTGTCACGAGACAGACTAACGCTTTTGTCATGTTTTGAACTTTTGTGTATTTTGTTCGAGATAGTTATAAGACATAGTGTAATAAACAATATACCAAATTAATCGTGAGAATGTCCTGAGTACAATGATATATAATATGATATACTTACTATTATTTTTGATGCACCAATTTTGATTTGGACGCATCAACGAGAATTCTCGTTGCCTGACACTCGGATGCCGGTATGTAGCCGAACGCAATCGACGAGAATTCTCGTTGCCTGACGCTTATAGGGTTAAAACGTATACTTCAGATTTTCGTAAAAATGCTGAGAAGTTGGTCGGCATTTCTGAGAAATCGGAGGGTTGCTAGTTCCGCAAATCATTCTAGTAACATGGCTAATACAGCCGTGGCCAACGGCACCAGTCTTAGCGCCTGCAAATCTCAGGTCCACACTCGTGAGTACTACACAGTAGTCCCGAGCATGACCCTTTAAGGGTCTGCTGTACTGGCGGCCATCTTGGATTTGTATCCCATAAGAGCAATGTTAAATTACAAACCATTTATTTCGTTTACTTTTTATCATAAAATTGTTTGCAAGGTCTCATTTTAAGCACAGTCACAATACGCATCCGTCTTGCAATTTACATTTTTTTAAATGCTTTTGATTTGTTATGTAATTGACATTTTGTAAGTACAAAGTTTGAATTTTTTTCCTAACACGATAAAAAATTAATAATGAAAAATAATTTGCAAGCCGGATCCGAAATTTTATAAAGAATATTCAGTTTTTTTTTCCAACACTCAATTACAAAAGATAGACTTATAAAATGGTTTGAAACGAGGCAATGTCAAAGCGTTCAGTTGCAAGAAATTGCACTGTTTAGATAGGGATACAGTGAGAAGCGGTTGCGTTTCCGGTTGCTTTCTCGTTTACTGGAGCAGACCCTTAAGGGTCTTCTATGCCTTGCGTAAAACAGCAAAAATATGCACTTCGTACTATCGTTTTTCGGACGCCGTTTTTCAACCTAAAAAGTTGTGAAACATCTTAAATTGTTCTTAAAGGCTTTGTGCTTTTGTCTTAAATCTCATAATTGAAAGAAATCGACGGCAACTCATTTTAATCAACAGTTTAACTGAGTAAAAATTGATTACTTTTAACGCTTTTTTTGGGAGTTTTAAGCAATAATTTAAATATTTTAAGCTAACACGTAAAAAATATAAAGCCTTCTTTATGACTTAAAGTAGTTTCCCAGATTATTAATTTATAAATAGAATCCGAAACACGTTATTACGAATGCATGTTTCAACATTTTGCGTCTTTAGTAAGACCTTTCGTATTGAAATCATCGGGAGTTTTCTTCAAGGTAAAGAAGAGCCTTAAAACGTTCACTGCTGCGCAATTTTCTTACTTCCTATGCTAGGAACTGACCTTATTTTTTATATTTATAGCCTAAATGAGTAGAAATTACTATATTTTTGATTTTTGAACCTTTCCACGTAATAATCACTAATATTTTAAAGCGGACGCACATAGGTTTAAAATTAGCGTGCAAGGAACGCAATGCATTGTGTATTGAAAATACTCCTACAATATGGGGGTTGGCGTGCGAAGCACGCAATGCACTGTGTATTGAAAATACCCCAATACGGGGATTGGAGCGCAATGCACTGTGCGTCGGCCGCTTGTCATAGTGTTCAGTGCCAAACTCACATGTACGTGTTAAAGCGCGAGCCATCGGCCAGATACTAAGAGTCTAGTAGTTGGTGAGGGAACTTCGCCGCTGGCTCCATCTACAAACCATTCCTCAAGTCATATCGCAATCGGTTTGCTAATAAGTTCGTAACATAAAAAAATCTCTAGTGGTGTATCTGTTAATATGAATTATATTATCTGTTAATATGTACATAGCTGAGAGTGTTAATTGCAAACTGTGTTTATACAACCGCCACACGCTTCCGAACTAAACTTCGAGTCAATATTAACTTTATATTTAGCTCCGTTTCCAACATTGTTTGTTCTAAGCGTGTGTAACCTGAGAGACTGAACTTCGTACTTACTCCAACTTTCAAGTCTAAACACACAAAGTATATGTTTACAGGTGAAATATGTGTAATAGACCGAAAATGGTACAGAATGTTTATAAGGTAATTAAACAGTTGTTATTACTTTGTCACTATACTATAGTATAGAGAAAGTATAGTGATCGCAAAAAAAAAAATCGATGTTGAGATTTTTGTGGAAATAGCCGTTTTGGGACCACCTTAGTTCAAAAAAGTGGTTTTTACAAAATGTCTGTCTGTATGTCTGTATCTATACAAAGCTAGAGCTAAAACTATTCGATCGATTTCAAACAAATTTGCACCAGACATGTCAAGTAGGCCTGTATGGATGCACGAAAAACGGATTTGAAAAATTTTGAAAAACAACCCCCATTTTGGCAAAAAAACCCCCAAAATAAGTTATTATTTTTTTTATACAAAATCAGCTCTAACGATTTTGATAAAATTTGGCTTATTTGTAGCTTTTAATGTACCCTACCATATGAAAAAAACAGCATCTTTCTAAACATTCTCGTTTAGCTAATCATAATAACTGATTTTGGGGGTTTTTGGCCATAAAGGGGGTTGTTTTTCCAATTTTTTCAAAACCTTTTTTCGTGCCTGTATAAAGGCCTAATTGACGTGTTTGGTGCAAATTTGTTCGAAATCGATCGAATAGTTTTATCTCTAGATAATAATAATAATAATATTTATTAGTTAATCTTCTACTTTAATAGAAAATCACCTCTCCTACCCCTCCCTACAAGTCACAGTGAATCTGTTTAATAATTTAAATGTGTTTGTGAGAAAGTATGTGCCACTTCCTGGTACCGTTTATTTGATGAGTGTTTATGTGTTTATGGCGCTAAGTTGCGGCAATCCTGCTCCGTCCATACATTTAAAAAATATCGAAATGAACAAGGTTTTAACTGGAACCGAAATTAAATTAGATTCTTTCGTTCCAAAAATGTTCTCAAATGAACTTGGGGAGGGGTAACAGCTGATATCCAACTGGTAAAATCTAGCACAGGTTTGCTAAGTGATATTTATTTAATTTTAACGAGTACAAACATATTTTCTATAATTACGAACGAATGAATCAATACCATGGGACAATAGGATTTATAATTCTTTGCATAGGGCCTATAAGGGACAGCACGATCATAAAGCTGGGTTTTATCGTCCGATCACGCTAAAGAATGAGACCACTTGTAATTTTGGTCGCTAATCATGAAAATCTGTCCCGCGACTTTAAAATGGTTGGAACACCCCTTAAAATACAAAACCACCCCTTAAAACTATATAATCGGATGAAAATAAGTTTTCTGAACGTTACAATCCTCCTGAATTTTTACAATTCAGAGCAAAAAGAAAAAAAATGTCCTCCCTTTTTTACCGCCCTTTTTCAAGGGATGGAAATATTACATAAATAATTTTTTAAAGATAACTGGAGAATATTCATCTTAACTTATTTTCTGGATTGCACTTAATTTAAAGGCAATGTAGGGTTAGGTTTCACCCCTAATGTTTCTCACTCTCGCAATAGGGATTTATGTAAATTTAAAACAAAAAGTGAAAAAAATGTGTTTATCCCTCTCATATTTTATGTCAATTTAAGGGTGGTTTCTCCCCTCGGGTTAGCCATTATCGTAAGGTACTGTATATCCTAATTGCATATGAAAATATTTGATTTTAACAATTTATTAACATTAGCACATTTTCTTAGATTATTTAACAGTATTATTCAAATTAGCGCGATACACCCCCAAAAAGGGGTCTCTTTTTATTTTAAGGGGTATTCTAATCATGTTTGGGTACTGGGAGTATTTTCGTGATCAGAGACGAAAAAACACGTGGTCACATTTTGGAGCGCGTTCCGACGATATATGCGCCCGCGTTTTTTGAACGAGCTAGGACAAAGATCCGCTGATATAAAAACAATAAAATACATCCGTTCTTTATTGCACTTAATCGACCCAATCTTAATAACGGCCATTATACGCCAACAATGGCACAGCTGATCGCGTGCATCTAAACGGGCGGCGATTGTCTTGCAAGGGATTGCGGAAGTCCATTGTGACAGTAGGTACTCCGGACTTGGATCTGCGAGTAACAACTCCTTGACTTGACCTACCTGGGCAAAACCGTATCTCGTTATCCACGCACACCGAACTGCGACAAGCACTGTAAACAGAACATCACATTGGTTAGACTAAATTTATTGAAATGTAGAAAATACAAATATACCTATACTAACATTTTTAAAACAGATACATTTTACAAATTGTTCGGACATTTAGCATCATTTTCGCGTAAAGAACATAATACACGACTTTACGAAAGCAATCAACTAAATCTAACGTATACAGAGTGTCTAGAAAATATTGCCCCAAATTTCACCAGGCTATTATAGGTGAAAATAAGAAAAAAGGTTCAGTAAACATGGCTCCAGAAATACTTAGTTCCGAATTGTCCGCCATTTTGTTTTTTACTAAACACTTAATACCTTAAGGGTCTGCTGTAGTGGCGGCCATCTTGGATTTTTATCCCATATGAGCAATGTTAAATTTCAAACCATTTATTTCGTTTACTTTTTATCATAAAATTGTTTGCAAGGTCTCATTTTAAGCTCAGTCACAATACGTATCCGTCTTGCAATTTACATTGTTTTAAATGCTTTTGATTTGTTATGTAATGACATTTTGTAAGTACAAAGTTTGAATTTTTTTCCTAACACAATAAAAAATTAATAATGAAAAATAATTTGCAAGCCGGATCCGAAATTTTATAACGAATATTCAGTGTTTTCTTCAACACTCAATTACAAAAGATAGACTTATAAAATGGTACGAAATGAGGCAATGTCAAAGCGTTCAGCTGCAAGAAATTGCACTGTTTAGATAGGGATACAGTGAGAAGTGGTTGCGTTTCCGGTTGCTTTCTCGTTTACTGGAGCAGATCCTTAAGAAGCAAAGATGTTGACCTTAAATTTGGTGTGCTTATTTTTGTTACGTAACCTTTTACCTCCGGTAAAAAAATTGTATTTGTGTATCTAGGGTGCAAAGTTGAGTTTGTCGCACAAGATAAAGCCGAGGGCGGCAAAGTTTATTGAGTGTGAAAAATGAACGTTGCGCCCGTGCTACACACAATGTTTTTCCTACAGCTACATTTTTAAATAAGTGTTTTAGTTTTTAAAAAGATCTGTTTTGCAGAGGTTAGTTCCATAACAATCAAAATGTTCAAAACATAGACTACATCAGCTGTTTACTTTGCGTACAGTGCGCTAAGTAAACAACTGGAGTGCGAAAAGTATTACTTTACAGCACGCCAGCTGTTTTGCCGTGCGGTAAAGTAAAACAAAGAGGTATAAATTACTTGACGCTGAGAGTTTAGATTACCCACTGTTGTGAGTGTGGAAAACGCACTTTATTAAACAGCCGTAGGAAAAACAAATTTTATACAAATTTAACAAAAATGTTTAATGGCAAATATCTCTAAAACCGCTGTTTACAAAAAATGTAGGAAAAATACTTATAGAGTAAAATAGGCTTAAATAGCTTAAAAATCGATTAAGTATGCGAATACAAAAAAGTAAATTTTTTAATAACAAAAAAATCGTTTTTTTTTTTAAACTTTCCCGTAGATCAAAAGATAACCACGTTATAGGCTAAAAACTAAAAAAAATCTCTTAGTAATATTATTGTTTTTTCTGCATTGTTATAGACAGTACCAAGACATCATGTTTAGAGCTGGGTTATCTTTAGAGCTACGGGGAAAATAAAAACCGTTTTGTTAGTTATTAAAAAATTAACTGTTTTCTTTCCTGGCATTTTTTTTTTTTTTTTTTTTGTAAAGTTAGCAGTTTTAGAGATATTTGACATTACAAATTTTAAATGGCAGCCATTTTTAAAGTATGAAAAAGAAAGTTTTGATTTGTTGCACAATGGTAAAAGGTTACGTAACAAGTATGTCCACCAAATTTCAGGGTTGTATGACAACACGACTGAATGCTACCTGGAACCCTTGGGGGGCAATAAAAATATTTGCAGGGTACGACATTACGACGTTGCCGAATCTCATTAGCGACTCAGTCGTAAAGTCGTAGTCTGCGCGAGGTCCCAGCCCCTAATCCCTCCGCGTCTACCTGCGAGGCTGTCTTGAAGAAAACTTTATCCATACCAGAACTGAGTTTATAGCTAGACAATATTTACCCCTTTAAAGTCACTTCACATATTTTGCCGATAACAGTATGATTATAATATTTGTATAATTATAATATTTC
>JAGFPH010000012.1:1722637-1737642 GCA_018207615.1 Philaenus spumarius | reverse complement strand
CCCGGAAAGGCAAAGGTCCTGGGTTCAAATCCCGGTCTTGGTCCATGTTTTTTTCACTTGTAATTTAATTTATTTAACCCTTGCCGAGGAAGCGTGTAAGCAGGTAATTTATTACAAATTAAAAATAAAAAGAATAATCACTGCCTGTGTGTAGGTAATGAGTTGGCTGCTTACATGCAATGCGATAAAAACTATCTCATGACAGACATGAAGAGAGAAAGCTAAGAGACAAAGCAAATAGCGAAAAAAAAAACAAAACGAACAAGATGATAAGAAGAAAAAACAAAACAAAATAATAGCACCAGAAAATAATAAAAAAGCGAAAATTATGCCAGGCTGTTTTTTTACTATACGCATTGATTTACTCATAAATATACATATATGCACACACACATACATTTTATGCAATCACACAGATATACACACCAACATATACATCCATGTTGCCTGACATACACCAAACACACAAGTATTTCATAACGCACACATAACTCTTAAATCACACTCGCATCATTCATACACATCATGATACAAACACTCACTCAATTACAATTTTACACTAAGACAACTGAAGCCACACATATCCATTTACCCCAAACACATAAGCTTTCATGCATAGACTCATTTACCACATTCGTGTCATACATTCACATCCTGATAAATATTACAATTAACTGCAATTACAGCTGAGGAGGTTTTCAGACTCATCCCTACCAATAACATTGTGTCATGTGTTTCTTATATGTGTCTATGTGAAACGGTTCCGTGACTCTCAATTGCAGCGGCACATTCCAATACAATACCTGAGCCACGTAATGAGCGCTTAGTTCTGATCTTTTATTACATAAACGTGAAGTAACAATCCCGAATCTTACAGCATTTCTCGTGCTGTATGCATGCCTAATCGATGTAAATAAATTACTTTCATTCTTGAATACATACAATAGAACAGATTTAATGTAAAGTCGACTTACATCTAAACCATCCAATACTTAAATTTGCTTAAACTCTATATTAATTCCGCATAGGCATTGTTAAGGCTTTTAAATTCCTACTGTCCCTTTAACTGGTTCAAATATGTAGAATCTGAGGTTGTTCCACACCATTTTCATGTATAACAGTATACGCACCTTGAAATACAATTTGTATTCAAGTTTTGGAATCCTAGCGTACGACTACCACAAACTCCCATAAATCAATCCGCACCACGCCCTTCATTTCATCCAAATGCCTTCGCAAATGTGTTTCTCCTCTCCACCCCGTGCGCAAACACTGCTACCCTCTTTCTGGAAATAATCAAAAATTAATTCCCTCCCCAGAGTAAAGCCCGCACTTGTTTCAGATGTCGCACTCTGGTCACGTGACAGAGGGGCTGATGACCTTCCAGTTTACCCTTGAAGAAAGTGTTCAACGTTTTGCTTCTTTGCTTATCAAGTACGGTAACGGAGGGGTGTGTGAAACGAGTTTGTAAGATTCGCAACAGACGGATTGATACAATGAAATTGTGTTTTTATCATACTGCATTATAAACCGATGTTTTTAATGTTCACGTTAAGGCTCGGCTCTCCACATTCAAAACTACGATATTGGGTACCAATTTCAATGTTAAATAACCAAAACATACCTTCACTATTAAGCATATTTTTGTGCTGTTTTTGTTAAAAAACGAAAGCTGTATTTTTTTTCTTAAAGTAAAATAGATTGTGGGTGTTTATTGCTAAGGATTTTTGCAATATCTCTTTTTGCAACTGAGTAAAACATTTATAAAGTTTACTATTTTTTACTATTTATATCATACGTTTATGAAAACAATAAAACGGTTTCTGAAAATGTATTCGGCAATCAACATCCGCATATGACAGTACTTCAAAATGAAACCAAATTTTTAAATTTATTCCACGAATTAACGGAAAAAATTACTTATTCTGTAGCATTGCTCTTATGGGAATCAGATTCAATATGGCGGGCAGGCAAGCGCCCCCTTAAGTCCGTAAAGTGACTCTTTATTGTAGTAGGCATTCACTACTTATTCATTATTGTGATTCCTACTTCCTAGACCATTATTGTAATTTTTTAAAATTAATTTATCAACCTTCAAATGGTCCTGTTAATTTCCCCTTTACTGCTGCTGGGTCTAACTAGTTTCGACACATACCTCTGTCATTGTCGAAGACGAACATTTAAAACGACGAACACATGACACAAAACACTACACAACACATAAAGTATAAATACGCAATATTCACCATTAAAGGGTCGTTAAATAATTAAAATGGGACATAGCTTTTCACACAAGTACTTGCGGGACTTTCACCTTTAAGGGTCTGCTCCAGTAAACGAGAAATCCATCGGAACGCAAACGCCTCTCACTATAATATCTCTATCTAAACAGTGCAATTTCTTGCGCTGACATTGCCTCATTTCATACCATTTTATAAGTCTATCTTTTGTAATTGAGTGTTGAAAAAAAAACTGAATATTCTTTATAAAATTTCGGATACTTCTTGCAAATTATTTTTCGTTATTAATTTCTTATTGTTTTAGGAAAAAAATTCAAACTTTGTACTTACAAAATGTCAAAATCAAAAGCATTTAAAAAAAATGTAAATTGCAAGACGGATGCGTATTGTGACTGTGCTTAAAATGAGACCTTGCAAACAATCTTATGATAAAAAATAATCGAAATAAATGGTTTTAAATTTAACATTGCTCTTATGGGATACAAATCCAAGATGGCTGAAACTACAGCAGACCCTTAATAGTGAATATTACGTATTTATACTTAATGTGTTGTGTAGTGTTTTGTGTCATGTGTTCATCGTTTTAAATGTTCGTCTTCGACAATGAGAGAGGTATGTGTCGAAACTAGTTAGACCCTGCATCAGTAGAGGGGAAATTAACAGGACCATTTGAAGGTTGGTAAATTAATTTAAAAAATTCACTACTTGCTCAAAAAGTCAGCCGACTCCTTTATGGTACTAGGATCTAAAAGTATTTTATTATACTACGACCAAAAAGTATTGTACGTAAACAATGCATTGCGGTACTTTAAAATTACGACAGCTGTAAATGCAAAAGGTTCGGCTGTTTTCCAACTGATAGCAGCACTGTCGCACATCGGTTAAATCGAGTTTAAAATCTGTAGACAAATTAATAATATAATTTAATTAATTAAGTGTTCGTGTGATTCTAGTGCAGTATGATAAAAAGTATCGTTCATGACTTGTACAATAATTTCGCTACGCTCGGTCAATAATTTCTGGATCATTTGATATATCAATATGAAATGAAAATAAATTAAAAGATAATATTTGTATATTTATTTTTACATATAATAATGTATATAATTACAAAAATTTTAACAAAAAGGCCTACAGTTTTATAATCCTTATAATTGTACACATTTACCGAATTAAAAATTCCCCTCAGCATAGTTAGGTAGACCTAGATAAAGTCTGTTGTTTTTAAAAAGTGTTTTATAAATGATGTATTCCTGATGTATCTAATTAATCTACCTCTGATTTTTCACGGGGGATTACTAGTTATTATAATGTTAGTCAGTTATATAAATATAACTTATTATTAGCTTGAAAATTAAATGACTAATGTGATAAAAAAAATGTTGATTGTTCCAAATATATTGATTTGAAATATAAGTAAATCTAATACTCAACAACTAACAAACTTTCTCAGAATTTAATATAAGGTGCCTACTATTTACTATAAATGTCAATGAGGATGACCACTTTGTTGTTGAAACATCATTGACGAATAAACGTATTATTGTCAGAATTGTGTTTTATTCTTAGAAATATATCCCCACCCCCGATTTTAGCTCGATTATATATTTGTACCCAACTATGTACTCCATCTATCTCTATGCTTTCAGTATCAACAACTTCGAGGTGGCATCCATTATTCCTAAATTCCAACAAACAACAGTATTGTGTTAACTAATTTAAAAGCTTTCCACCCTGCTGGGTTAATTGTGTTAAGATGCAAATATAGGCAAACAACCCCCTTCCCATCGTGACCGGAAAGAGGGTGAAAACAATAGCAGCAGACCACAGTACCACAGCGTTATTGTTCTCTTTGTCATTGTGGCATCCGATTAAGCTACGTATCCGTTGTGATTGAGCTAACACCACTCCCACGAATTGTGATTGATTTTATTCAACTGTACACATACAGCAGCCTGCAAGAAGTTTTTAGTGAATTTCCATAGGAAGTATGAGCTATTGCAGTGACTATAATGGAGAGACTTAAGGTAGGGAGTGGTCAATGAACACCGATCGAGGTCCCCAGAACGCGTTTTGGGGTGTCATTAGAAATTGTGTATATATGTGGTCGCACTCTAACGCCCGCACTTTACGCCGGTTTGGTCCAAATTTGTTACACACGTCGGTTCTAAGTAGCTCGAACTAGTTCGATAGCAAACAAATCCAACAACCGGTACCACGTTTTTGACAGAACGTAACCATTTTTCGAGATTTGTCGTACTTTTTCAATAAATATGAGATTATCTACACATTTTGTGTTTTTTACACGACCTTAAAGACTGCCAGATTGTCCGATAATGGATCAAAACGTAAAATAACGTAGACTACAAGTACCCGGTTCAAATCCAAGCTTCAGATCCGAGGCTGCTAAGCCGAGCGGAACTTTAGTAAATTGGTCACGAAGGCGCTGAATAGCTGCCTCGTTGTGCGAAATATATTAGTAGAATTTGTTTGCATCTCAGCCTTTAGCCCTGGCTTACGCTTCATTCCCCTCGTATCGGAAAAACTCTCTTTGAGAGTTTGCACCTCGATCTTGCGGCCTCGGATTATGGACCGCTTCGATTCGATCTCAGCAGAGTCAGTGCAGAATAATACAAGTACCCTAGTTTATTTATTTTTTATATATAAACCACCAAAAAAGTTTAATTCTAGTACGAAAAATCTTAAAAAAATTTGCAATTCCGGACAAAATACGTGCTTCCGGTTGTTGGATTTTTGGGCTAACGAACTCGTCCGAAAACGCTCAGAAAACCGACTTGTCTACCATATTTGGACCACATCGGCAGTACAATGCGAGTGGCCAACTAATATATACAATTTTTAAGTGCTCATTGACCTTAGTTAGTTCTTTCCATAAGGTCACTGCAATAGTACACTTTCCCTGCGGAAATTCCCTAATAATACACTTGTTTTGCCCAAACTACTAGATACAGAAAGCATAACAGTACACGGCTTTATCAGTCAACTGACGGATAACGCAAACTACTGAAACTGGGCATCACTAAAATTACTACTATATCCGCCATAATGACGTATGCTATAAGATTTGCTTTTAGGTTATAAACTGTATATAAATACAACTTTTATCATCAATATATTCGATTATACAAATTTAAAGCAGAGATACCTATTCGTTTAAACTTCGTAAATTTGTACATCTTCGATTATTAATTTCTTCACTATAATATAGAGCCCTGATATCCGTCACCTTTCTCTGTCGCTGCAGCGTTGTTCGGATTTTTAACAAGTTAACTGCAACTCAAATTTCGTATTTCCTATGTTATGCTATTCATATTTATAGCCTAAATGAGTAGAAATTACTTTATTTTTTATTTTTTAACGTTTCTACGTAATAATTACTAATATTTTAAAACGGACGCACATGTAGGCTTAAAATTGGCGTGCGAAGCACTCATTGCTTTGTGAATTGAAAATTCTTCCAATACGGGGGTTAGCGTGCGAAGCACGCAATGCACTGTGTATTGAAAATACTCCCAATATGGGGGTTGGCGTGCAATGCACTGTGCATCGGCCGCTTCTCATGGCGTTCAGTATCAAGCTCACATGCGTGTCCTTAGCCGGTGAACGTGTTAAAAACCGTATACTTCTTATAGTTTGTGCTGTAGAGGTAAAGGTTTTTCCAACAACACACCTAGAATTTCTTTACAGAAAAAGTTCGATAGTTACATTTGGAAACCTATCATAAGATATTGTTACAGAGATTCTACAAACACAATTTGGCTGCAGAGTAGTGGTCAAGCGGTTAGCGAAGGAATGCTGACAGAGAAAGTCAATGAGAGAGAGGGAGGGAAATATCATGGGCTTCTATTGTACTCCCACAACCTTAGACTGTTATTATATAATACTAGTGGACCCGGCAATGCTTCGCTATTGCTTTATTTAATTTTAAGGGTAGTTATCAAATTTCATTCTTTTGACTTAAGTTATTGAATTGCAAATGGTGTTTATGTCAACAATTTATATAAACAATTTATATAAACAATATTTTAAACAGCATATATGTAAGTAAATAGATATGTAACAACCGATGTTTGAATTGAATTATAATACAGTAAGCATTTTTCGTAGATTTTTTTTGTGTTGTTTGTCAATCTAACCTAAAAAAGCTGTTTTGGTTTTTGAAGAATAATAACCCGATTCTAAATTAGATAAATTGGTTGCAAATAAAAGTGTTTTGGTTCATTGTAGGCCTAACCTAAAATTATGTTCAGTTTTTGACCCATAACAGTTGTTTTATTTATAATAATATGTAACAACCGATGTTTAAATTGAATTATAATATAGTAGGCCTAAGCATGTTTCATTGATTTTTGTTTGTGTTTGCTTTTAATTTGTCAATCTAATCTAAAAAGCTATTGGTTTTGAAGAATAATAAACTGATTATAAATTTTCTTAAGTTGCTATGGTAATGAATGTAAACAAACATGTGTTACTAAGCATTTTATACGAACAGCTGTTTTTGTGCGCTATGGTCTTGAGTCCATACAAAAGAGGCTGTTTAGTTTTTTCCAAATTTGAAACTTTTTTCGGGAAACTTTTCAAATTTTTCTTTATATAAAAACCTAGTTCGGACTATTACGAACATTTTAAAACAAAAAATTGCCAAATTGGTCCAGCCGTTCTCAATTGATGCGATTTCAAAGAAACAGCAATTCATTTTTATTATATAGATAAAATATATACAACCGCTCATAGTTTACTGTAACAAATTAAAAATCTCTACAGTGTCTAAGGCTGAGCTGTAAAACATTTTATTTACAATAAAAACCCTACGCTATAATACAAGAAATCCAAAGCAATGAATAAATTAAAAACCTATAGTATTAAGTGTAAACTTCAGAAACCAAATGAAATAAATACATTTTAGAACCCTACACGTTAAATTTATGAAACCAAATGAAATAAATAGATTTCGAAACCACAATGGTACGTCAAAATTTAAGAAAATAAATACATTTAAAACCCCAAATAATATGTTAAAATTTAAGAAACCAAACGAAATAAATACATTTCGAAACAACAATAATAAGTGAAAATTTAAGAAAACAAATGAAATCAATAAATTTACGAACCAAAATAGTAGTCCAAATTTAAGAAACCAAACGAAATAAATACATTTCGAAACCATAATAATAACTGAAAATTAAAGAAAACAAATCAAATCAATAAATTTACGAACCAAAATAGTATGTCCAAATTTAAGAAACCAAACGAAATAAATATTTTCAAAATCCTAATAATAAGTAAAAATTTAAGAAACCAAACGAAATAAACAATTTTAGAACCTTAATAATACGTACAAATTTAATAAACCAAATGAAATAAATAAATTTAAGAACCAAAATAGTATGTACAATTTTAAGAAACCTAACGAAATAAATAAATTTAAGAACCCTAATAGTATGTAAAAATTCAAGAAACCAAACGAAATTGATAAATTTAAGAACCAAAATAGTACGTACAAATTTAAGAACCAGAATGGTATGTGAAAATTTAAAAAACTAAATAAAATAAATACATTTTAGAACCCGAATGGTACGTAAAAATTAAAAAAACTAAATAAAATAAATACATTTTAGAAGCCGAATGGTACGTAAAAATTAAAAAAACTAAATTAAATAAATACATTTTAGAACCCGAATAGTACGTGAAAATTTAAAAAACAAATGAAATAAAACATTTTAGAACCCGAATGGTACTAAAAATATAAAAAACTAAATTAAATAAATACATTTTAGATCCCGAATGGTACGTGAAAATTAAAAAAACTAAATTAAATAAAACATTTTAGAACCAGAATGGTACGTAAAAATTAAAAAAACTAAATTAAATAAATACATTTTAGAACCCGAATGGTACGTAAAAATTAAAAAATAAAATAAAATAAATACATTTTAGAACCCGAATGATACGTAAAAATTAAAAAAACTAAATTAAATAAATACAATTTAGAACCCGAATGGTACGTGAAAATTTAAAAAACTAAAAGAAATAAATACTTTTTAGAACCCGAATGGTACGTGAAAATTTAAGAAACCAAATTAAATATACACGGTTTGCAATGCGGGCAAACTATTGAGTTTAGATTCTTAGTTTCAAATAAAACAATACTATCGCCAGAAATTACCAATAGCAAATATTGTTTTTCGAATCCTACATCCCCGAATAGAATATTTTGGTGGTGTGGTAGTTTTTGAAACTTTTTAACTGTGACGTTTATGACATTATTTTAAAGGTATGTTTTCAAAACAAACATATTGTATGACACCTTCAAAAAAATGTAAGGAAATTTACAAAAAATACTATAGTTACTATATAATTACAATTAAAACAATCATAGACAGTATATATTTTTAGTTTCAACACGCAATACATTGCTCATTGAACCATTCGCCCTTCCTCATAATACAATGTCAATGTTTCTACCTTTAGCCTAAGGCACCATCTTTACAATCAACAAAAACGTAATGAAACTTCATTTCTTACAACGAACAAACTTTAGACCTAATAACACTCCTATATTATTACCTCACGTAGTCGTGTAAAAATAGAATTTCGTTCGACCAAAATACGAGTGAAATTGGTTTGAGTGTTAATGAAACGTATACCACAGATGACTGCTTGAGCTTGATCGGCCGGAAAGGTGCCCTGAGGCCAGACTTTCAATACGTGAGTTTTTATCTCGATTACTTTCTCTGTTCGTGACTAAACAACCGCGATATTCAAAACAATACAGTAACATGTAAATATTTTTATTTTCATATTCATGGAGTTGTTTAAATATAATTTACATACTTTTAAATGTACCGGTCGTTTCAAATTGAATATTGGGGTATTAAGGGTCCGCTCCAGTAAACGAGAAAGCAACCGGAAACCCAACCGGGTTTTCGTCTTAAGGGTCTGCCGTAGTAACGGCCATCTTGGATTTTTATCCCGTAAGAGCAATGTTAAATTTCAAACCATTTATTTCGTTTATTTTTTATCATTTAAGCACAATTACAATTCGCATCCGTCTTGAAATTTACATTTTTTTAAATGCTTTTGATTTGCTATGTAATTGACATTTTGTAAGTACAAAGTTTGAGTTTTTTTCCTAACACAATAAAAAATTAAAAATGAAAAAAAATTTGCAAGCCGGATCCGAAATTTTATAAAGAATATTAAGTTTTTTTTTCAACACTCAATTACAAAAAATAGACTTATAAAATGGTTTGAAATGAGAAAATGTCAAAGCGTTCAGCTGCAAGAAATTGCACTATTAAGATAGGGATATAGTGAGAAGCGGTTGCGTTTCCGGTTGCTTTCTCGTTTACTGGAGCAGACCCTTAAATTGTACAAATTTATTGAAATTACTTTTATTTGAAAAGTAATTATTAAACTTCAAATGTAGCAAGCTTTTTAGATTTTTGTTATTTATTTGCATTATTGAATAAAAACCCCCGTAAGCAGCACTGCCGCATTACTATAGCCGAATTTTCTTATCATGAAATAACTAGTATTAAATAACGGGAGTTTCCTTGTTCCGGGAACTGTTCCAAAAATACCTTTGCACAGGATTATAGTAAATTTAATTGCCTTTCGAATGATATAGCTCAAAAATTGCACACAGGCTTATGAGTGGGAGAAATTGCGCAAAAACCTGACATGGATAGTGAAAAAATCATTTATCAGGAGCTTCCTATCAATTTTGTTTCTTGTTCCGGGGACTGTACCTGAAATACTTTTGCACAGGATTGTAGTTAATTTAATTACCTTTCGAACGATATAGCTCAAAAACTGCACACGGGCTTATGAGTGGGAGAAATAATGCAATTTCCTCGCTCTAACTTTGCCATTTTGGTTTGAATCAAACAAGCCGCCATTTTGTGTCAAATCGAAAAATAAAAAAATCAGTGTCTGGGAAATCCTACAAGGACCCTTCCACTAAAATTATTAAATATTTTGAAGCATATTTACTACCATTTTATCAAGGTGGGAAAACCCCATATACTTATATACCCTTAAATCCCTACCCAAAAATGATTAATCGGTATAACTCCGCCATTTTGAGTCGGACCGAAAAACAAACAAAAAAGTGTATCTGAAGAATCCTACTAGGACCCTTTCACCAAAAAATCAGCAATTTTGAAGCATATTTACTACCACTTATCAATCCGGGAATAAAACATATAAATAAATTAATGAATTTTTGGTATCGTCTCCAAAAGGTCTGAAACGGATAGAAACGAAGTTTTACCCTCCTCCGACGAACCGTTTTCATGTTGGGTCGAGTGTAATAGCTCTTATTTTCTTCAAAAATATGGCTAAAAAATTATCGCAAACAGATTTTGAGTTAAATCAAAGAACAAATTTAGTTACGCGTTTAACATTGCTCTTATGGGAGTCGAAATTCAAGATGGTGGGTGGGTCTGCCGAGCCTTAACTACAATTATAAATAACACATCAATTTTATCAAAGCGGTTATAATCGCCTGCATAATACATCAAACGAAAGAGCAACTCAAACAGTTTGTCCTACAAGTGTTCAATATGATCACCATTCATCACAAGGCACACACGGTCGATAGCCGAGTTCGTCCCAAACCTTGTTCACTGCGTGGAGTAATCGTTGGAACAACTGCTTCAATCCTTAGTCGGGTAGGTCAGCTGGTAGCGGAGCAATTAAAAGCTTTCTGTATAAGTCAAAGTCGTGGGTTTCGTTATGCTTAGTGATTGCAAGAGCCAAATAATTTAAATGGTTTTCCATTTCAATCTCAATGGCGAACTTGAGTGTAATTGAGAAATTATTAAGGAAGTTCTTAGAAACATTCAATTGCCCTGAATTAATAAAGTTGTCAAGAATGACAGCGTCATCTACACACCTATGATAATATATTTTCAGTGAATTTCCACGTACTAGAATTAAACATTTTTTTTCTTCTGAAAATAGCCTATATATAAAAATTTAGGCTTTATTCTCCTCATTTTGTTTTCTTACCTCGCTTAGCTCCCTCAAAATCGATCAAAACTTAAAATAACGAGTTTGTTCGCAGCGAGCGAAGCGAAGCAGTACATAATCAAAGCCCGCATGGTCGAGTTGCAAACAAAACAGCGCGTGAGCCGGAGCAGGAGGCTGAAAACAAATTCTACTAATATATTTCGTACCAAATTCCCAAATACTTGGTGGAAACCCTAAAATCTAGGCTAAGCTGAAATATTTATATTTGTTTAACTCACGATAGCGGTTCAGCTGCGTAACAGAATTAGGTTTATTTACTCCTCAGAATTTGTTAAAAGTTCAGACAAACCCTGATTCAACTTCCTAACAATCTATACTAAACACCGTTCAAGGTGTACATAAATCCCCACTAAGTATAACCACTTTCGTACGGAACCTTTTCGCAAACTGTATCCGCAATAAATACCCGACTTGTTCTTTACGCATTACACGTAATGCTAAGCAATAAATGTCGCTAAGAATACATAAACGTTCTGCGATCCGAGAGAAAACATATAGTACTAGGGGAGACCCCTGCGTAAATAATGTTAATGTTCAAATCAAACCATGTCGAATTATCGACCTTTACATGAATTTCAAATTTACAATCTAGGTTTAAATGTACGATCGAATGGAACTCCACCTCTTCCCAGAACTCTCCATCTTGTTCCATCAACTTTTCGTACTCCGTTCGATTCACTCCTTTTGAAAAATTCTCATAAAAAACCCACTTCTGAATAACATTCTTTACCGCCGCATACTAAGCCACGATGGCCGTGGTTGTTAAGGCGTGAAAGCTTTATCAATCGTCATGGCAACCATCAATGGAAAAGTTCCGGGTTCAATTCCCATTGACCCCGAATAATTTTCTTAATGGTTTCTTAACAGACATCATTGGCTGTGTGGTTCGGATTCCACGTACAACTGAAGGTCCCGTCTTCATTAGCCTTAAAGTGCAAAACAGCAGGATGTTAAAAAAAATGTACAGCATGCTCATATTTGTACAGATTTTGCGTTCCGTATACGCAGAACGGTACGGCACGGAATAGACGATTCCCGTCTCCCACGATAGAAATTATTTCGAACTCATTAATACGAAGCATCATTTACTAAAACATCTGTAATTAAATGATTATAAAGCAAACGCATAAAAAACGCATACGGAATGCACGAAACACAAACCTAGAATAACGGCCATTTCACAATTCCAGTTCAAGCCTAACGTAACTGAAGCCACGCCCCCAAAGAACACTTTGAGCATGAGCAGTAGCGGCGATGGAGGCGTAATACACAACGCAAGTGGAATTTTTTGGTAACCCAAAAACGCAAACTAATTACACCACTCGATAGAAAATTTAATTTCAAATATTTTCCTCACTTACTACATTAGCTTAGCACTGGTAGTTCTTGAAATATTTTGGTTTGAACATTGTCTTACATTTTCAAAATTTTTAATTTATATGACTGGAAAACTATAAGAGATAGAAGGGTACTGTAAGCGGCGTAAAATGTTCTAAATTTTTAGCTCTGTCGATTGAGATGTACCTCGTAACTTTATTCGTTTTTAAAATAAATCCAAAAAATTTCATAAAATTGGAATTTGTATGGCCTTGAATGCTCCAAAAAAGAAATGCTCCAAAAAGAATGCTCCAATTCAGGTAAAAAGAAACCCATTGAAAAAACAATCATCAAAATCGGTCCATTAGGAGAGGCTCGGCGATTGGAAATAGGTTTCCGACAAAAATGTTTTTGATATATATATATATATATATATATATATAGATACCTCTATTGTTTTTTGAAAATGATGGCAGAAAATAAAGTGACTTGTAGTCTTGATGTGCAGTATATCGGAATTTACGTTTTCCATAATTTATTGTATTGGTAAGAAAACTTAAGAAAAGTTGCGGACTCTTAGACGATATTACGATAACAAAAAAACATTCCGAAATCTTGGATCAGCCATTTTGAATGTAACTTTGTTTTCTTTAAAATAGGAAGGTGGTCATGTGATACATCATTTCGATGTAGAATTTCAAGAAAAAACTAACGGTGGAATTTGCAAATCCATATTTTCAACCGATTAAAAATGGCGGACAAAAAACAACGAAATCGTGTTTTCCGATTTTGCCCTATTTTGATGTACGATTTTTGTTTTAATATTAATTATTATTCTTTTTGGATTCAGAATAAAATAAGCTTTCAAACGATATGCCACACAACGATATTTATGAGTATTTAAAAATGTTGAGTTACAGCCATTTTGATTTTTTCAAAATTGATTTCGTGTAGTTCAACCAAATATAGTTGTGTGGCATATAGTTTGATAGCTTATTTAATTCTGAATCCAAAAAGAATAATAATTAATATTAAAACAAAAATAGTATATCAAAATGGGGCAAAATCGGAAAACACGATTTCGTTGTTTTTTGGCCGCCATTTTTAATCGGTTGAAAATATGGATTTGCAAATTCCACCGTTGGTTTATTTCTTGAAATTCTACATCGAAATGATGTATCACATGACCCCCTTCCTATTTAAAAAAAAACAAAGTTACATTCAAAATGGCGGATTTTTTTTTGATATCGTAATAAAATAGTATTTTTACATAGAGTAGGTTTCTCAATCACATCTACCTTCAAATTTTCCTTATATACGAAATATTAAACCGCACCCAGACTTAATTGACACCCGGTATACATGTTTAGTAACCGGAAAACTGTGTGGAAATACTGTGACTAGAGACTCTAAGTAAATACCTCAGGCTATTTTTTCAGGGTTGCAATTCTGTTTTACAAAACTACGTAATTGGTAACAGTATTTAAAACAAAAATGATACCTAATGAATAAGCTTTTATTTAACGACTTAATATTTAGTCTTAAAATATAGAGCTTTGGAAAATTTGACACTAACCGAAGCAGGTAGATAGTCAGGTACAAACGTAAAGTAATATATTCGGTAGACAGCGTAATAATGTAATTTATACAAAATAAACGGACCAGGAACTGGTACATACATTCTCACAAACATATTTAACTTACTAAACAGATTCACTGTGACTTGTAGGGTGGGGTAGGAGATGTGATTTTTTTTTTTAAAGTGGAGATTAACTAATAACTATTATTATTATTTAGAGCGAAAACTATTCGATCGATTTCGAACAAATTTGCACCAAACACGTCAATTAGGCCTTTATAGAAGCACGAAAAAGGTTTTGAAAAATTTTGAAAAACAATCCCCTTTATGGCCCAAAAACCCCCAAAAATCAGTTATTATTATTATTATTATTATAAACGAGAATTTTTAGAAAGATGCAGTTTTTTGCATATGGTAGGGTTCATTAAAGGCTACATACAAATAAGCCAAATTTTATCAAAATAGAGCCATTTTTTTATAAAAAAATAATAACTGATTCTTTGTGGTTTTTTTGCCAAAAAGGGGGTTGTTATTTAAAAATTTCAAAACCGTTTTTCGTGCATCTATACAGGCCTACTTGACATGTCTGGTGCAAATTTGTTTGAAATCGATCGAATGGTTTCGCTCTAGCTTTGTATACATACAGACATACAGTCAGAGATTTTGTACAAACCACTTTTTTGGACTCAGGGGGTCCCAAAACGGACATTTCCAAAAAAATCTCAACATCGATTTTTTTGCGATCACTATACTTTTTCTATACTTTAGTATAGTGAGAAAGTAAAATAGTTCCATGATGTTTTCACGGAGGT
>JAGFPH010000012.1:1695907-1722537 GCA_018207615.1 Philaenus spumarius | reverse complement strand
TAGTATAGTGAGAAAGTAAAATAGTTCCATGATGTTTTCACGGAGGTAAGGCTTGGCAAGATCAAAACCACGATTCGACTCTGTCGTATTTATCAGTCACCAGTTTACCTTCATCTCAGCAGTTGTAGTATTTAAGTTGGAAGGAAATTAAGCGGAACTTGTTTGTCGGTGGCACAACGGTGTGAAGGTGGGTTAATTGATTAAAGAAGAGGCAAGCTTCACGGAGCTAATCCAAAGGTCTCGATTTGATTCCTCGGGGTCCTAGACCTTTGTGGTTACACTTCTATAGGCCGGAGTTGTTAGAAGAAGCTGGTAGTATTTGAGTCCATTGGGACAATCATATACTCTTCAATATATTCCATTAGTCTAATAATGTACCATATATGTATACAAGCGGCTTTGTCCTGATTGACTGATATGAATCAACGAGGAGCAAAAACTAAATAAAATTTAATAAACGGTACCAGATAACTGCCACATAATTTCTCCAAGTTGAAACTGTATACCTTCCCAAGAGTAGCATAGGAGGTGGTTATTTAGAATTGCAAAAGTGGGAAAATGTTACCATGGAAAATATTAGGTGCGTGTAACACACATCCATATTACATTATTATATTATATTATTATTATTATTATTACTTAAACTATTCGATCGATTTCGAACAAATTTGCACCGAACATGTCAATTAGGCCTGTATAGATGCAGGAAAAAAGGTTTTGAAAAATTTTGAAAAACAATGCCCTTTTTGGCCAAAAACCCCCCAAAATCAGTTATTATTATTATTGTTACCTAAACGAGAATTTTTAGAAAGATGCGGTTTTTTGCATATAGTAGGGTACATTAAGGGCTACAAATAAGCCAAATTTTATCAAAATCGTAAGAGCCGTTTTTGAGAAATTTTGATTTTTCTAGTTTTTTGGCCATTTTTTGGGGGAAAAACCCCTTAAAAATCAAAAATTTGAAAAAACGCCTGGAGATACATTCCAGAACTACACCTACATACCAAGTTTCATCAAAATTGGACCGTTGGTATGGTCTCCAGCTCTGTACACATCCTTACAGACTCACGGGCAGACATCACAAAAAAAAAAACACTTTTTTGGGTTCAGGGAGCACCAAAACAAATAATTCCACTAAAAATATTTTTGGGTTCAGGGAGCATCGACACAGATAATTCCACTAAACATTTTTTGGGGTTCAGGGAGCACCAAAACAGATAATTCCACTAAAAATTCATATTTGAAAATTTGGACGAAAACAATACTTTCTCCATATAGGCTACTACGTATAAGGTGGAGAAAGTAAAAAACGAAAATTTAAAAGTATATTTTATGTGGTCATAGAATGAATTAACTAATTGCCTTTATTTAGGGCGAGATTAGGACTTTAAAGACCTCTTTTCCATTTAGCAATGGTTAAATGTATTGCATATATTTACAAAATATTACTAAGATTGCAATATTATACCATAATGCAACACAAACCAATATACAAATAATAATAACTCATTAAAAAGAACAACATTTTTACAATTTTCTCAAACAATTAATTATTTGCAAATAGCCTACTGTATTAATAAATTTACAGTGTAATAGCTACAATATCAAATCTGCCGGGAAGCATGTTTAAGGAGAAGTACAAGGGATGACGACACCAGGGCTATGGGATGACACACCCATTAGGCCGGACACACTCCTAGTTTGCGCTAACTGTATATTCATTACCATGTAGCAACCAACTTGGCAAATTTAGAATCAGTTTATTATTATTCACAAACCGCCTTTTTAAATTGGTTAACAAACAAAAAATGATTACTGTATTAGAGATGTTCCATTTAAACAACTGTTGCTACATGTTATAAATACAACATCTGATTTGGATCAAAAATCTTAGATTAGGCTGAAACAACACTTGAAATCATTTACATTTCTTACCATAACAACCAGCTTGGCAAATTTAGAATCGGTTAATGTTTTTAACAACCATCATCGTTTTTAGGTGAAGTTTATTTCGTCGAATTATACAAAAATCCTGTCATTCACACAAAAACTGACCTTACGGTTTATGCGTCAAGATCTAGCACTGTCGTAATCAGTTTTCATTGCAGTAAAAGAATCAGATTATCCAATGCTGTAATCTGTTTGAATTTGCTTTACGCAAGTCACTGCGCAGGTTGGTGATCAAAGCGAGGAGGGGAGGAGAAAATAATGTAGTGTAAATATATTGTGCTTTGAAAACGATGTCAAAAATAAGATACTTAGACTTGTTGATTAACCCACTCAATCGCAAATCTTAAATTTTTCAGCTTTCTTTCGGTGTATAGTATACAATTCAATGAGTATGTTACTAAAAAAAAACTAATTCAAGTCTTGAAATTTAATTTTAAGATCAGTTTACAAATTATGTATTAATAACGTATGAATATTTAAAATTAGTGGCTATGAAACTGATACTACGTCTCGACTAGACTACGGTGAGCCTAAATATGCGGAAAATAAATCAATAAAATAAGGCTTAAGTGGAGTGTTGAGGTAAGGCTTCCCTCTAAGCACTAGGACGAGACAATGCGCTCGCCGACTATAAGGTAGGTGAGTCATTGTCTGGATAGAGAAAACTCCAAGTTGTTATAATACAACTTGTCTTGTTTCCTTCCAGGCTTTCTTTTCAAAATGAATAACAAACACATTCAAGAACAACTTCTTTCAAGTTGCGAGTATTAATACTGGTAAAATGATCCAAAATGAAGCTTTTTGAAGTGTAAACTTCTATAGGCACACCACGTACAAAAATGTGTATACATGTGTGTATAGCAGAATATATAGTTTTCTTGTTGCTGGAGGTGAATCGGCTTTTATCGTCACGCGTTTCACCATGAATTTTGTGAAACGCTCCTAAAGTGAAACGCTCCTAATGTGAAACGCTCTATTCCCTCTGTTTGACTAGCGCCTTAGCCGGTTAGGCCACAATCGAATTGTTAGTTTAGTGTTTAGTATATTTGAGTTGGGTATATAAGTATACAGATTGTCCTACGTCATAGGCTTTATCTGTTAATGTTAATACAATGTATAGTTTAATTAGTAATACCTCTGAAATGGACATTGTGCTTCCTCATTTCGTCAGATGTGTTAAAAAATAAACACTGTGGTTCCTCATTTCGTAAGTTGTGTTAATTAAAACTTCCTCCCACACAATTTCATTTTTTATATCTACGTAAAAACCTCTACCATACGTATTATAACGATTTTTGTGGTGTTTAAAGGGGGGTTTAAAATGTTACCAAATTTTGAAAGGGGAGGGGATAAAAGGGCAACTTTAATTTTTTAAATGGCAATCCCTATGTTGTCACATGTCACTGGAAAGCTCTTTAAAAACCATGAATTTCGGCGGTAAAAAAATAATAGCTAACACATTCGTTCGTTATGTTCAATAATGTTACTAAGTTACTGTTCTAATTTCATATTATGTAAAAGACGGAAAGAGATATCCAAAATCTGTTCTCGAGACAGTTTTGCATCTTTTATGAGAACCTTATTAGAAACCCTATTTTCAAAATCCCTCCAATACCACTCTTAACACCTCATGCCAACAATATGTAATGAACGCACATGACTTGTGATATATCAAATTAAAACCTTTTAAAAAACGTGAATTTCTATGGGACTAAAGAATTGCTTGAAGTATTTTTACTTTAAACTGAGAACAATCTCAACCTCTTTTTCAGGCCACAAGTAAAGAAATTAAAGTGAAAGTGCGGTATGCAATCAAAGGCATAAATTGTTGTCTTTTCTTATCACAGGAGTTCATTGTTATAATTCTGCGATCAGGATAACTTGGCTGTTGTTTATTTCATGGTGTTAATTTTGTCCAATTTTGAATATATTGAACTTTGTAATAAATTATTATTTTCATATTGCGATAACCTATTTTATAAAACTCTAAAATATAATTTACAAAATAACATGTATGAGCGTAGCAAACGAATGAACTTTAGCCAATTTTATTATCACAGAAATTCATGGTTTTTAAAGGGCATCAATTTGATATATCACAAGCCATAATATATTATGTGTACATCAAAAATGTTTGAGTTGGGGATGGTATGAGGAGGCGGGAGTTTTTGGGATGTAAATATAGGTTTTCCAAGTATCCCCCTGAAGGCGAATACGATTTTTCATATCACTTTCTTTCTTTTAAATAATACAAAGTTTTAAAAAAAACGAACGAATGCGTCAGCTGATTTTTATTTTCTTACCATAGTAAATGAATGATTTTCAATTTTTGAATTTTGAAATATTGATTTGACCATGATAAATGAATGGTTTTAAAAAGGCTTTCTAATGATGTATCACAAGATAAGAGTTGCTATTTAAAAAATTAAAGTTGCCCTCTTTACCAATCCTTTCAATGGAGGGCAACTTTTTTAACCCCCTTACACACTAGGAACATTGTTGTAATAGGTATGGTAGATAATTTACGTTGATATAGCAATCCGTTTAAATTATATCGAGGTGACTTATTTTACGCTCTGTATAAAAAACCAAGCATACAATTTATAATTTAAATAAAACTAACAACTCTTATTAAGCCTGTAGCTATAACATAGCATCGGGCGGATGAGGTAATTATAGCGATATTGTTTCCTGAATTCTACAGCATTTAGAAGGACGTTTATGGCCTTGTATTAAAGGTATTGATGCAAGCAAACACTTTTAGATTTACCTGTAATGTGTGTTAGAAATGTTACCCAGTTTCTCATTACACGTGTTTTTTGTCTTTTAAACCCCATAACTACCCCCTCCCCCACCCTAAGGTCACAAAAGAGGTGCTTAAGGTCTCAAAATAAAGGTGATGCCAACACTTGCTTGTACGACTAGTTTAATTCCCATTTAACTGTGGGGTCTTAAAAAAAGGGGTTGTACCCTTTCAACTCCCGTCCGAAGAGGGGAAATTGGTAGACTTTTCCTAGAATGTTTATGATAAAAAGAACCTGAAGGCAAAAGATCGCACCTAGTTGTATTAATTCCAATGAAAGTCATATTATATTACATGAACTATGTACAGATTGTATTTTTCTGAGGAATATTATTCCAGTCATGTTAGATAAATTACCTAAAAAAAAACTCTTATAAGTTAGGGATTTGGTATGCATGTTGTTTTTAGCTACTGTCATTGGTTTACTCGTAATTTTTCCAGTACCGGAACTGAACAAAAATACTCCGCCGGAAATTTTAGAAATTTTCACTTCTAAAACTCCTATTTTACGTATCTTTGCCGAGTTAAAGGGTGTAGATAATATACTTACTTTTATAAGAAAAGTACACATTTAGACCTATATATTTTTCTACTTGTATATAGCACATAGCAAGTTTTACAGACATACATACTATTTTAAGCAAAAACTTGCCAAAATGTCTGTTATTTAGGAAATAGAATTTGTCAGAAATTAAAATCCTCGGTAAAAGACTGTAAACCTAAAAAAAATTTACGTATTATAGCAAGAAATGACTTTTTTTTATTATTATAGCAAGAAATCACTTTCCTTATGCAAGAACAATTAAATGAAACGAAAACAGAACACACAAATACTGGTGCTAAATTACCAGGTGGCCGGTGGTACCTACGTTTAAATATTTTCCTCTTTCTGGGCGCCTTTCGACCTTGTATTTGTGGCGGCGTTTGTCAATGTACACCATTGTTTGTTTGTATTCCATGTTGTGCTCTCTTTTGGGATATTTATTTTTGTAATTAATTAATCGTGAAGTGAAATGAATTATTCCATAAGTATTAGTCACTAAATGTGGTCTAAATTATATCATCTTTGGTCTTATTTTGATTACAATAATCTCATCAATATATGTTATAAACTTTTTCATGCCGAAAAAGTTAATAATAGAAAAGTTTAAGCACCGCTGGTTTTTAAACTTTTCGGCCTCCTCGACTCTGAATCACGGTCTCTTATGCGGGTTTCACACCAAAGCCAGGACGGGCGAAAATCCCTTGAAGACTGATTATGCAGTATTTCAATTGGAGCTTTCAAATAGGACGCTTTTGAGCAGTCCTGCCTCTCGATACTTCAAACGTTTCTGCCTGCGTTTTTCAGTCTAGCTCGGTATCCCGGCCAGTGTCACAGCACAGCCGTTTGTAGCCGTTTGCAGCGTTCACCGAATATCAAAGGTGTGCCGCGAAGCTGGCAAAAAAAGGTGTCTGGTGCAACCATTTCGATTCCGAGCTGAGGGACAATGTGGGATACTTTACTGTAGTTGGCTCGCATAGTCGCAAAGCACTGTAGTGTGGGGATATCTTGAAGTTTTTCGATTGGCGGACGTAAAATTCTGAACCGAGTGTTGAATGAGTGTGATTGAGGAAGTGGATGGTCCAGTGCAACGTTAAAAATGTAATAAAAAGCAGTATCAGAACGGCGTTCCGGTACCAGTAAACCCCTGGCTACTGTAATAACGTACTAAAAGTTCTCGCAAAAACAACCTATGGTACAGCCGTCATCTTGGAAAACGGCGTCTAAAAAATATTTTTGAAAGCCATTTTCCAAGACGGCGGCCGTAGCACGGATGTTTTTGCGAGGACTTATGGCTGAAATAAAAAAAATCAGTAGGATATAGTGTAAACGTTTTAAATCAAAATTATCCCATTACCTAAACAAACTCTTATAAGCTAGGGATTTGGTATAATTTGTTGTATTTACCTAGAGTAATGAAAACTAATGATATACTAATTCATGAATTCATTTTCAGTATCCAGGTCACTGATTTATTAAAAATAAAGCTTCACCTAAACGTGAAATGTGCTATGTGTGTTTTGTGTAATTTAATTTTAATGTATGACGACCTCGATTGAGTAATTTTGTGTCTGATGATGGGATAAAAGTCCTGAAACGCGTCCTAACGAATATAAAGAAGAGGTCACGTGACGGAAGAAAAGAAGGTAAGAAACTTTATTTTTAATACTAATTCAGCCATAAATTGACACATTTGCACCTTTAAACAAATATCTATTTCATAATGTATGGTTTATTTCTTACGTTTTACCGTTCCAATTTTTAATAAATTTTGAGCAGCACATTAATTATAATTGCCAAAGAATCGGTCAGAAGCGTTTTCTAACGACACCGAAACAACGACCAAATTAAGTATTTCTAACTCTAAAAGAATTCGATCACACAGCAGAACCGCTGACGTGAGTTGAGCGAATTTAAAAAATTAAGTTTTTATCTTACTAGAGGGTGAACTAATTCGCTGAATAGCTACCTACAATTCCGGCTGACGCGCTGCTTCGTTTCGCTCGCAGCGGAAACACTCGAGTTTGAACCTCGATCTGGCGGCCTCGGACTATGGACTGCGCTTGGTGAGTTTTACCATGGGTGAGTGGCTGAGGTCCAAATAAATTCTACTAATTTTGTACACGCAGACAGCTATTCAGCGCCCTTGATGAGTAGACCAATTTCCCAAATAGTTGGTTGAAACCCTAAAAGATATAAACTTAAATTCGGAAATTCGCTCAACTCACATCAGCGGTTCAGATGTGCGATCGAAGTATTTCAATAACATTTAAATATACATCGTTATTTATTTCCCTACCTAAGCTGTATCTCAGCTGTTCCAATAAAAACAGAGGAACGAACCGAAGCGCTTAAAGTTGATTGCATTTGTCTGACTACAGCCCCTAACTGTGTCAGGGTATGGAATTAGGACAGAAGGGTAAAGCTCACAAAGTAGGTTATTAGGACAAACACAAGCTGTGATATTTCTGTTCTATTTAGCTTTATATTGTCACTGAAAGTTTTGTAAATCGAACCGTGTGTGTCACTCCCCCCTGTATCCTGCGCGTTACACACGGCTGTTTTAACTGGACACCATTTTGAAGAACACAATAATTCGATCGCGCAGCTAAAACACTGATGTGAGTTGAGCGAATTTTTAAAATTAAATTGACACGTTTTAGGGTTTCCAACTCTTTGGGAAATTGGTCTACTCACTAAGGTGTTGAATATATATTAGTAGAATGTGTTTCCACCTCATTCTCCAGACCCTGCTCAGGCGCTGTTTCGTTCGCTCGAAGCGGAAAAACTCGCTTTGAGAGTTTGCACCTCTACCTCGCAGCCTGGGATTATGGACTGTGCTTTGCAAGTTTACAACTCGATCATGCGGCTTCGGATTATGAATCGCATCGCTTTGATACCGGCGTAATCGCGAGTTTGCATCCCGCCCGTCGTCCACGGGTCAAAAGCCAAGGTAAAATTATCTCGTGGATTTGAACCGAGGACTTCTATGGTATTTTATGTTTTGATCGTTTTTCGGGGAACCAGACCAGGTATAAGGTCGTATAAAAAAAAACAAAATGTGCAGAATAATCTCTTATTTTTATTTGTTTAGTCAAAACCCCAAAAAGTTTAATTCTAGTACGAAAATTCTAAAAAAGTTTGATTTCTGTCAAAACAAGTAGGCCTACTTCCTGTTGTTTGATTTTTTTTTCTTATGAACTCGTCCGAGCCAGTTGTAAAACCAATGTGTGTACCAAATTTGGACCAAATCGGACTTAAAATGCGGCCGTTAGAGTGAGAGTATATATAACATTTTTAATTACACTAGTGAACTTATTCTGGGGACCATGATCGGTGCTCATTGACTACTCCCGACCTTAGGTCCGACTGATTCCTATATACCTGGATACGGAATTAGTCGCTGTAGGGATAACCTGTTCTTCGCTGTTGGCAACCCTGATTATCACTGTTCAACATTTTAAATAATTAATTGTGATGTATTCTGTTGGTCAAGAAGTTATAAGTATGTCTGACGTTTTGTGTGTTGTTTTATTTATTTTGACGACATCCCAATGGAAGTACAATTATTGTGTGTTAACTGCGTGTGTCTTGTACTATAATATGTGTTTCGTGAACAGTGTTTTGAAAATACGATCAATTGCGAAACAGCTGTAACACGTTTCACAAAGTAAGACCTGGATGACGATGACGGTAAGAAACAAACATGTATACAATTTTAATGCGCTATATTGAAGAGTATCTGATTGTTTCTGCAACGATCCAGCGGACTCAAACACTTCTTCTAACATGATTGGAGGAAGAGGTTTTTAAAGGCACCTCCGGCCTATATATTCAGAGTGTTAGTTTTAGGCCTTTTTACCAACCAGTGTGGAGCTAAATTTTATCGCCGTCCACTGTCAAGCCCATCTCAAAATGTCCCCGTTCGGGGCGGACTAAGAGTCCGCACCTTTTTTAAATTACAGCCAGACTTAGCTAAATCACAGCTGGATTAGTGGTACAGTAGCACGGTACGCTAAATATCCTGGTTTCGAATTCCGGTCTTAGTCCATGTTTGTTCACTTGAAATTTAGTTAAATTACTCTTGCTGGGAAAGTGTATAGCCGAAAAATTAACACAATTTTAAAAAAAGTAGCAAATTAATTTAGTGTATGTCTAGGACGGTAGCAAATAGTGCTAAAGGACCCGGGTTCGAATTCCGAACTTGGCTCACGTTTTTTTTACTTGAAATTTAAATAATTACTCTTGCTGGTTAAGCGTATTGTGGAAAAATTATCACAATTTAAAAAAAATAGCAAATTAATTTAGCTTAGGTCTAGGACGGTAGCACGGAACGTTAAAATTCCTGGGTTCGAATCCCGGTCTTGGAGCATGTTTTTTTAGATGTATTTTAGATAAATTCATTTTTTAACATTGTATAATCGCCTTCTATTTTGTGTTCTAAAACATGTCGAGTGGTTTTCCACAAAAGAACGACCGATTTACGGCCCGACATCATACAACAGTGCGTAAAATTACTAATTTGATTCTGTCGCTCTTCATAAAACACGACAATTCAAAGCACGGCGGTTATCCGTCGCGTACAAGAGGCCTAATATGACAGGCTCACATTATTCCAGCAGCACGCCAGTCCAGCGATTCAAACCAGCGCTGGATTGCAACTGGATGCACTGGATCCAGTCCAGTGACTGGATTGGCGGTCTATTTTCCAATCCAGAGCAAATGGAATCGTGTTGACGGCCATTCCAGTGCTGGCAGAAACGTCATACAGAGAACATACAGTTGTTGTTTCATGAGGAAAGGTTTGTTTTTGTTTGCAACAATGATGAAACAATTGTTAACTGCTGAAGATCAAACTTTTGGTAATCGAAACAGGCTTTTGTAACTATTTTCAGTATTTAAAAAAGAAAAAGTGTTTGCAGGTAGGGGCCTATAGCATCTCTAAACAATGTACTGTTACGTTGGATATTATTTGAAACCAACGACAACAGTTCCTCAAAATTATCTGCTGTCATTCTCATGCCAATCTATATTCAGAGGGATCTTCTGACTTGTTGCAAAAACATTGCTCAACCTCATTTTTTTTCTTTCACTTATACAATTTCTCACCCAAATCCGTTTTCATTTTTTTAGTTCGTTATCAACCTCTGGTTAACCTAGTTATCGCTGGTTTGGATCGCTGGACTGGCACGCTACTGGAAAATGTGAACCGGCCATAACTGTACACCCAGAAAGTGCATAGCATTGTCCAAGTATTGAAGCGAAATGACGTTTACACAAGCAAGGGAACTTTGTGAACTGAACGAACGAAATGTATTAGATAACTGGAAACATTGTGCGAGATCTTTCTCACGGCCGCGTAAATACGTCACACACAGATAGATTTTCTTGAAAAAATTTAGACCAGATTATGGCACAGTTGTATAGCAAGTACTCTCAACCTGAAGTCGTAGACGGATTTCAAAGAAGGCGTCTTAAGGGGGCGCTTCCCTGCCCGCCATATTGAATCTGAATCCCATAAGAGCAATGCTACAGAATAAGTCATTTTTTCCGTTAATTCGTGGAATAAATTTAAAAATTTTGTTTCATTTTGAAGTACTGTCATATGCGGATGTTGATTGCCGAATACATTTTCAGAAACCGTTTTATTGTTTTCATAAACGTATGATATAAATAGTAAAAAATAGTAAACTTTATTAATTTTTTTCTCAGTTGCAAAAAGAGATATTGCAAAAATCCTTAGCAATCAACACCCACAATCTATTTGACTTTAAGAAAAAAAATACAACTTTCGTTTTTTAACAAAAACAGCACAAAAATATGCTTAATAGTGAAGGTATGTTTTGGTTATTAAACATTGAAATTGGTACCCAATATCGTAGTTTTGAATGTGGAGAGCCGAGCCTTAAGCTGTTAACATTGTGTCTGGATATGTTTTCCCTCCAGCAGAGTAACTTGCTCCAAGCATAACCTTATCTCAAAGCAGATGCTAGACAACCTTAAGCTTTCCTTAGTAGTTTTTGCTTATAAGCATATTCTTAATTTGTATTATTATTTGTATTTTGAAGTAATTTGTGAGGGAGGAGGATGAATGCATAATTTTAGATATTTTGTTTGTTTATTTTTTGCTTTTAGACCTTTATTAAATTTTTTCTTATAACTCATAATTTGGTTTTTTGTTGTAGCCCAGTAATTGTAATCCATTATTTTATGTTTTACTGTAGCCTATTATTTATTTTGTAGCCCATTATTATATATACGTTTTTTTTTTGTAGCGCATTATTTTATTTTTCTTGTAGAAAATTATTTTAATTTTTGTTACAGTACATTGTTAACTATAGCCCATTATTTTATTTTTATTGTAACCAATTACTTTATTATTTAGTCTTGTAATTCTATTTTAGGAATAGGGAAGCAGAGTGACGGAGAGGATGAACAGAGTTCCTACAGAACTTTGGTAATTCATTGCACGGATCCCCTGATTTTTTGTAAAGTGACTAACTCAAAGTAAATTTTGAAATTATTTCGCTACAACATGTGCAATACATTTTAGTGGTATAAATTCTATTGTAAACATTTCTGCCAAAGTACAAATAGATTTAATTGTAAATAAGTATTGTTTGCTAACTGTTGAGTAAAGGTATAAGTTAATTTTGTTCTTCAATTTCTAGAGTTGATAATATGAACAATTTCCTCAGAATATTAGTGTTAAATACTGAGACGAAACAGTACGTATTCACTTTGCAAAGTCCAGTTAATTGAAATTACACTGTATTTCATGTAATCAGCAGTTTCACTGAATCCTAAAATTCAAGTTGAATATAAAATAAAGATTATTACAATAACGTTTTATTTAAAAATCTGATTAAAATATTTTAAGACCACTCCGTTAGGTAACTTTTAAATAGGATTAAAATATTGTTTAAAAAAAGAACATGGATTTTTGACTATTTCTTTATTAGTACTTTATAAAACAGTACTTTATTTAGTAGGCCTACTTTTTTTAAATCAGGCACTTTTTACTACCTATTAAAAGTAGGTTACTTTTTAGAGACTTTTATAATATACTGCTACAGATGTCCTCATAAAAAAAAAAAAAAAACTGCAACAACAAATAACCTAAAATTGTGTTGCCTTTTTATCCAAATCAGCTGTTTTATTTATAATATGTAACAAGAGATGTTCGGGGTGAATTATAATTGAGTTGATTTTTGTTTGCGTTCGCTTTTAGTTTGTTAATCTAACCTAAAAAAGCTGTTGGTTGTGAATAATAATAATCTGATTTTAAATTTGCTACGTTGGCTGCTATGGTAATGAATGGAAACAAACATGTGTTGCTAAGCTTTTGATCCGAACAGCTGTTTTATGAAAATGTTCACTATTTTTTCGCGTTAAAATAAAATTTTTGCAAAATTCTTTCTTAGTACTTGGATCTAAGAACCCGTAAGAAGATACCTTTAAATTTTCGTATTTGTACCTTACGTAGTTTTTGCTCCACGTTGATTCTATGTCAGTCAGTCAGGACAAAGCCTCTTATATTAGTTCGTACTGAAAGTTTACTCGGTATTGGTTTTTAAATAAAATTGTAAAGATTAGATTTTTATAAATTTAATATATATTTCGTTAGGTTAGAATGACAAGGTACTAACTGACCAGACCCTAGTTTTGAGAAAAATGAGTTTGAAGTTTTGTTTTTTTATTGTACTTAACATTTGTTTTAGTATTAACTTGAAATTTTTGAGTTAACATAGTAATTGCACTGTAAATATGGACATATATATTTTGTTATATTTGATGATTCGTTTTTTAGATATTATTATTGCCTTTCTACAGTTAGACCATTGTCTTTAACAAAAGTTAAAAATTGTTAGAAGACAAGGTTGTATATATTTATGTTATTTACAACCTTCTTATTCTAACTAGCTTATCCTGTAAGTTTCTTTAGTTGTATTAGTTGTAGTTACAAGGTTCCATCTGATGAAGTTAAAATCTTGTTCACCTCCGAGATTTGGAAGTGTTTATTGTTCAGTTGTATGAATGTGTAATTATGATTGTAATGCGTATTAACCTGTTTGTAATAATTGCTGTTAATGTTTTTATAAATTGCATAAGCTACATTTATTATTATTTGTTGTCTGTTAAAGTAATATTTATTTTTAATTTAATTTTGCATATGTTTGTAATTTTGTATAATATGTTTGTATTTTTGTATTGGGGTTAGTGGAAGAGAGGACTAAACAGTCCTAACCTCGCCCCAAAAAATAAAGTAATTTATTATTATTATTATTATTTAAAATCTTTAAATTTTTGTATTTTTATACAGTTTGGAATTAATGGTTCTAACAGGCCAGATACAACCGTGTCATTCTTTGAGGTAGGTGCTTCTCAGACGAAAATTTTGTAACAAAGTTTTATCTGTACTCTATGGAAATCTACAGCAGCAGCCAAATAGAACCATTTAATTCCAAACTTGTATAAAAATACAGTAAGAACTTTTTACTTCTAGCTAGCAAATGGCTTATTAAGCACTACAGAGCAATAAGAGTTAGTCCAAAATAATTAGGAATTCAGATAGAACCTTGACACGCCAATAGATAAAAAAAATTAATTTTGTTAGTTAGTCAAATCTTACCTAACGATTTGTTAATGTTGAGGTTAAGCGCTATATAGCATAGCATTCGGTGTGCGGTTTAATCTGAAAGTGGTGTACCAAAACTATTCGGTTACAATAATTCTAAACAGAAATGGTCAAACGCCCGCCGGTGCCGCACTCCTAGTGCACACAAAGTATTTAACTACACAAAGCAACCATCTGAACACGTTCCCACTGCAGCACATTCCTTCCCATCCACTATCATGTCAGAGTAGTAAAATGTGTCCGATAAAACACGCTGTTACACATTTCCTAGAACAAGTCTCAGCGTAATAAGCATTCCTTAGAGTCTTCCCCTGTTGAAGTATATACATTTAGTGCATGAATTTTAATTCTCAAGTGTCTGGAAACGAAATAATATATACGTTTGTCATGATTTATTTCAAAATTATCGTTTATTAATTATGTTATTTATTAACTTTGTTAGCAAATTTCGGTAGGGAAGATGAGCAATTGAAGTACCTATAAGGTCGAGAGTGATCAATAAGCACCGATTATGGATAGTCCCCAGAACACGTTTTGGGGTGTAATTAAAAATGCTGTACGTATTTATGAGTTACGTCCAATGTGTTCAAAATTTGGTACACACGTTAGTTGTCTATGTAGCTCACGAGTTCATTAATAAAAATATTCCTACAACCGGAAGCACGTTTTTTGACAGAAAGTAAATATTTTTGAGATGTTTCGTACTACAATTCACCTTTTTGGGGGTTTTATATAAAAAATATAAAGGTGATTGTAAAGGTGATTTTGTTTTTTTACACGACTTATAGCTCTTATGATGCCCCAAAAATCGATCAAAACACGAAATACGATAAACTACACGATATTCCAAGTTTGGGATTTTACCGTGGGGGCAGCTCCGATCCGAGGCAGTAAGGACGAGGTTCAAACTCGCAAAGCGAATTTTTCCTCTGCAAGCGGAACGAAGAAGGGCGTGAGCCGGGGCTGGAGGCTGAAATGCAATAATTCTACTAATATATTTCGTATGCGCTATTCTGCGCCTTCGTTAGTAGAAATTGTTTCATTTAATTGGTTGAAACAATAAAACATATCAACTTAATTTTGGAAATTCGCTCAACTCACGTCAACGGTATGATCGAATTATTCTTTATTTCCGCCATGTGTACACGACATTTAAATTTGCAGAAAGCTCGAATTTATAATCAGCACATAGCAGTGGATGCTGTTCGCACTCTAGTGGCCACATGGGTTCGTTAGCCAAAAAATCCAACAACCGAAAGCACTCATTTTTTTGACTGGAAGTATTTTTTAAAAGATTTTTCGTAGGCTAATAGAATTACATTTTTGGGGGTTTTATATAACAAAATAAAGGAATAATAATTCTGCATATTTTGTATTTTAAATCGACCTTATAGCAACTCTGGTTCCCCAAAAATCGACAAAAACGTAAAGTCCTACAAAGTTACCTGGTTAAAATCGACTTAGGCCGACGGTGACGCAAACTTACGTAATTTTAGATATGCACATGACCACGTCCGAGGTTCAGCCGCGTAATGGAATTATTTTCTGTTTCAGATACTATAAATAACGTTATACAAAACGAAGGCAAAATAACACTGATCATTTATTTATATTTCGAAACATTTGATTACAAAATTATATATTTATAATTAAAACACAAGAATGCTCGGTTTTCACATAAAAGTGATATTATTTTGTAGTTAACTGATTTAACTGTAAAACAAAACCAGTACTAATTTAAACTGTCAAGTTTTTAAAATTAGCTTTAATTTGGGGTCCTAAAGACCCCACAGTAGCAGTTATGTCATTTAAAAACCACAGTAACAGAAGCGGATAATAACACGCATGCTACGGAAACGCGTTTTGTTAAAGAATTATTCAGTAGATAAATACACAAGTACCTTTGGGAGTGGGGTCAGTGCACGGCTCATTAATCAAATAACAGCTGGTAAGGGACGGAGGGTGTGAAGTCATTAAAACGAACCAGTCCCTACAGGTGCTAAGAGCTACTATTTTATAGGAGCTCGACATCAGCTACACATTGATTTGAAAGAGAAGGAACTAAATTGCTTTTACAGCCGATAATTTCATTTTAATCTCAAAACGATAATCAACTCCTATAAAAGCTAGTGTATGTACGTGAGTAACAATATTATATAACAGCTGAGTTCGCTCATCATCTGTAATACTTAAACAAAACCTATAATCAACTGTAAAAGACTAAATTGCTAACCTTTATCGGCTGTAAAAGACTAAATTGCTAAACTTTATCGGCTGTAAAAAACTAAATTGCTTTTACAGCCGATAATTTCATTTTAATCTCAAAACGATAATCAACTCCTATAAAAGCTAGTTTATGTACGTGAGTAACAATATTATATAACAGATGAGTTCGCTCATCATCTGTAACACTTTTGCTTTTACAGCCGATAATTTCATTTTAATCTCAAAACGATAATCAACTCCTATAAAATCCAGTGTATGTCCGTGAGTAACAATATTGTAAAACAGCTGAGTTCGCTCATCATCTGCAATACTTAAACAAAACCTAACTTAGATATACTTTGGGGTTATGTTTACGACTTCAATCGATAACATAATGTCTTGTGAAGTTTATTTTTTTAAATATGAGTTATAGAACTAATGTATGCTGTAATACGTTA
Source organism: Philaenus spumarius (assembly GCA_018207615.1). NCBI lineage: Eukaryota > Metazoa > Arthropoda > Insecta > Hemiptera > Aphrophoridae > Philaenus > Philaenus spumarius. Next base: position 1,705,942 of record JAGFPH010000012.1, on the reverse strand, counting down.
TAAAATTTTCTTTCAGGTTATAAAATAAATATGAATACAACCTTTTATCATCAATATATTCATTTATACAAATTTAAAGAAGAGATACCCATTCGTTTAGTTTCGGAAACATTTGTACATCTTCGTATAACATATAAACATTTTCCATTATACATTTTTTCATTATAATATTAATAATTCGACAACGCAGCTGAACCGCTGACGTGAGTTGAGCAAATTTCCAAAATCAAGTTTATAGGCCTATGTTTAAAGGTTTCAACCAACAATTTGGGAAATAGGTCTATTCACGACGGTGCTGAATAGTTGCAAGATGGTTCGCACGCCATTCCGCATATTGGGAGTATCTTCAACACACAAAACATTGCGTGCTTCGCACGCCAACCCCCGTCTTGGAAGTATCTTCAATACACAATGCATTGCGTGCTTCGCACGCCAACCGCACACTTCTATGGTATTTTACGTTTTGATCGATTTTGGGGGAACCAAGCGTGCTATAAGGTCGCGTAAAAAACAAAATGTGCAGAATAACATCCTACATTAATATTTGTAAACCTCAAAAACCTCAAAAACAAATTCATTCTCGTAGGAAAAATCTAAAAAAATAGTTACTTCCGGTCAAAAAACGTGCTTCCGATTGTTAGATATTTTTGGCTAACGAACTCGTCCGAGCGACGTAGACAACCAACATGTGTACAAAAGTTGAACCAAATCGGACATAAAATGCGACTGCTAGAGTGCGAACACATGTATACATATATATATGATTTTTAATGATACCCCAAAACATGTTCTGGAGACCATGATCGGTGCTCATTTGCTACTCCCGACCTTGGGTCTTACCATAATGGACTTCTAAATCATTTGATATATCAATATGAAATAAAAATAAATTAAAATATAATATTTGTATCTTTATTTTGATATATAATAATGTATATAAATACACAATTTTAACAAATAGGGCTACAGTTTTATAATCCTTATAATTTTACACATTTACCAGTTAAAAATTCCCCCACCATAGTTAGGTAGGACTAGATTAAGTTTTAAATAGTATTTTTATAAATTATGTATTTCTAATATGTATCTAACTAATCTGCCTGTGATTTTTCACGGAGGCATAATAGTGTATGATTTATATTTTTAAGAAAGGGGAATCAGATAAATCATTTCTAGGGTATAGTACTATAGAAAGAATAACCCAGCAATTGCAGCTCGAGCTCGCGTATAGGTATTGTGGAACTGCAGCACTCCTATTTCCAATTGATAAAACTGATTATTGACATTTAATAGTGTCTAGAAAATATTGTCATATTGTGAAATAACTTATGTCAGTACTATTATTGTTGTTTATGTATAGACAGTATCAAGAAATCATGTTTTGAGTTTTTAGCCGTTAACTCGGTTATCTTTTGAGCTAAGGGGGAAATAAAAAAAAAAAAAAACATTTGTTTGTTATTAAAAAATCAACTTATTTTGTTTAGTAAAATGTTTTTGTTAAGTTACCGATTTTAGAGATATTTGACACACATTTTTTTCGGCCGTCCCACAAGTGATGTTCGTTTTCCTCATTGGCCCAAATCCTTAACGTCAGCCATTTTAAGGTGGTGCTTCACTTTAAACTCTCGGTGAACAAGGTATAGCTATAACTATATTTATATAACTATACAGTTTGAAACTCTTAATTATTTAAAACCCACCGTAGCCCACGCGGACATCCATGGCACTACAGGCCGAACGCGGAGTCTCACCCCGCATCATACATTTGTTTGTTTTGTTTTTTTACTTTCTCCACCCTATACGTAGTATATGGAGAAAGTATTGTTTTCGTAAAAATGTTCTAATTTGAATTTTTAGTTGAATTATCTGTTTTGGTGCTCCCAGAACCCCCAAAAATTGTTTAGTGCAATTATCTGTGTTGGTGCTCCCTGAACCCAAAAATATTTTTAGTGGAATTTTTTGTTTTGGTGCTCCCTGAACCCAAAAAAGTGTTTTTAACGTGGTGTCTGTCTGTCAGTGTGTCAGTATGTATACACGACCAGAGGGGACACTATTGGTCCGATTTTCATGAAATTTGGTATGTAGGTACTAAACCCTAATATCTCCAGGCGTTTTTTTCATTTTTTGGAATTTTTAATTTTTAAGGGTAATTTACCCCTAAAAACCAATAAAAAACGACAAAAATGCAAATTTCTCAAAAACGGCTCTAACGATTTTGATCAAATTTTCAGTATTTATAGTGCTTAAGATGCCAAACAAAATGACACCACCCGCTTTTATCAAAACTTCGGCGTTTCATAATTATGGGGAAATGTTAAAAAATAAACAAGTTTATGTTGTCAATCTAGCATCACGGCGACGGCCGCACGGGGTAGCACAACGGTAGCGAGGACGGCCAGTAATTCAAAGGTCGCGCGATCGAATCCCGCCTGAGACAATAACTTTTTTATACGATTGACGTAGGTAGAATATTATTTTTTTTTTTGTTCTAAAAAGTAGTAAATAAAATGATTAAAAACAATATTATTTTGACTACAGTAAGTTGGGAGAAAGTTTGTGTCAGTTAACTGATACCGTTTATTTATGTATATTATATGCGTATTTTAGTTTGTATATATATAAAATAATAGAATTAAGTACTTTTCCAATCAATTTCTTGAACAGACTCTAAGTCACGTGCGGACTGTCAATCCGCAAGTGTAATTGTTTACTTATTGACAGATAAAAAGTAGTCCAAGACGGGGGAGGCTACATAATACAAAGCAAGCAAAATAATAAACATTAAATAGAAAGGATAGCGTGATCCTTGTCCTGTGTAATCCTCTAATCCTTCTCTTGATGAGTGTCATGGCAGGATCGGAAAAGTGCTCTAATTCTGAGTTCAAAGGAAATAAACATTATCTGCGTAAAGGAGACTGAGTACGTTTATTTATTTACATTTAAATACATTTATTTCTATACTGGGAGGCTCCACCATAATCCAACACATTATAAGCTCCACACAAAAAGCATTACTTCATTGTTATGTAATAAAGTGGTAAAAAGGCACTGAACGATTTACAAGGAAAAGCCCACACACTACGATACCAGCGCGGCCACGTAGCCTAATCAGGAACTAACCAGTACTAAAAACTGACTATATGTAATAACAAGACATTGCAACAAAATGCAAAAATAAAAATATCGTAAATCTTGATTTAATTTGCCGACCTCGCCTTCTTTGGACACCGAGGACGGTTCCCAGAAGTGACAACTGGGATATAAAACGTTTTATGGTAACCAAGTACGCAGTGTGGATTTGTCTGGTCAATCCGGTATGAAGATTAGATAAAACGTATCGGATAAACATATTTTTGTAAAATAAACTTTTATGCCGGTGGAGTGTATAGATTTAAAATACAGTTTGTCTAGAAAATATTGTAAAAAAAACAGGACGTTCTTTTGTATAGTTTAAAAATTTTAATGTCAAATATTTCTAAAACAGATAACTTTACAAAATAAATTTAGGAATAAAAAAAAATTTAATAACAAAAAACTGTTTTTTTATTTTCCCCTTAACTAAAAACGTATCCGAGATATCGGCTAAAAACTCGAAACATAATTTTTTGGTATTGACTATAACAATACAGAACCAACACTAATAGTAGGGCCTACAGGAATAAATTATATTTTGAGTTTTTAGCCAATAACTCGGTTGTCTTTTGAGCTACGGTGAAAAATTTAAGGTTCAATATCTTTTCTATTTCCAAAGATATTAATTATTTAGTAACAAAAACAATAAACGGTACCAGGTACTTTCTCACAAACATATTTAAATTACTAAACAGATTCACTGTGATTTCATAATTTTTTAGGTGGGGTAGGAGAGGTGATTTATTAAAGTAGGAGATTAACGAATAAATATTATTATTATTATTATCTAGAGAGAAAACTATTCAATCGATTTCGAACAAATTTGCACCAAACACGTCAATTAGGCCTGTACAGATGCACGAAAAAAGGTTTTGAAAATTTTTTAAAAACAACCCTCTTTATGGTCAAAAAACCCCCAAAAATCAGTTATTGTTATTAGCTAAACGAGAATTTTTAGAAAGATGCGTTTTTTTGTGTGCATATGGTAGGGTACATTAAAGGCTACAAATAAGCCAATTTTAATCAAAATCGTTAGAGCCGTTTTTTTATAAAAAAATAATAACTGATTTTTAGGGTCTTTTTTTGCCAAAAAGGGGTTTTTTCAAATTTTTTCAAAACCGTTTTTCGTGCTTCTATACAGGCCTACTTGACATGTCTGGTGCAAATTTGTTGGAAATCGATCGAATAGTTTTCGCTCTAGGTTTGTATAGATACAGACCTACATACAGACAGACATTTTGTAAAATCCACTTTTTTGGACTCAGGGGTCCCAAAACGGATATTTCCACAAAAATCTCAACATCGATTTTTTTTGCGATAACTATAGTATTGTGAGAAAGTAAAATAGTGGATAATTCGAAAACTTTTGGTGGGAACATTTTTTTCTTATTTTCACCTATAGAATATCCTGGTGAAATTTGGGACATTATTTTCTAGACACCCTGTGTATACACAAAAGTAGTTGGTTTGTCGGCATTGCTAAACAATTCCAACTAAATAATAACGATTACTTTCTGGAAGGTGTTTTGCCCATAAGTTGGTACGTCTGCGATAGTATAAATATATAATTGTGTATTGTATACAATTGTATACTTTACTTTTATCTTACCAACATTTACTGCGCCACTCAAATATCATCAAGAAAGGATAATACAATAAATATAATAGTATATCTGAATGCAATTTTTTTAATCAAAGTTAAATCTTTAAATCTACTAATTTCTTGAGTTTAGGTTAAACAGATCTAGTTACGTTACCACGAAATCCTTCAGCATAAAACTGCAACACACCTGTAACAAAGAAAAGTCTATAAACATTGTTTCTACTACTAGAATATTTACAAATATTGAAGATAGTTTTAGATCGTTATAGAATCAACAATAATGTTTCATACGTTAATGGACCATCAAAAGGACTTTCTGTTCCAGTACTATCGGAGAACGTTAAGCCCGAAATGGGTAGGATGTTACAGAAAACTTAGCACAAATTAGTTTTAAGTTATATATAGGAGAGAAACACATTTGCATTTCGATTATTTGCGACTATAGTTCGTAGAAAATATTTTAAGTAAAATGTAATCATTAGGCGTGTAATGCACCGGATACTGGTGGAAATCGTGGTTTTTGATGAGCTTACTGGCGCATAGCTGATCATTTATGTAAGCCTAAATGGGAAAAATATATTGATTCGTACGAACTCACTACAGTTTTAGGGCCAGTTACCTCTTAAAATTGACCCGATATTTCATCAACTATTATAAAAGCGAGTGTACGTCGGAACGTACGTTTGTAACATATAATGTAACAGCTGATTTCACCAATCATCTGGAATGAACTTACACAAAACCCAGCTTAGATAGCACTTTAGGGTTATGTTTACAACTTCAATCGTTATAATTTCATATGAAGTTGTTTTTTTTAGTATGATTTAAAAAAACTAATGTATGCTATAATACGTTATAAGATTTGCTTTGAGGTTATAAACTGAATATAAACACAATATTTGATATTGAATATATTCATTTATACAAATTTACAGAAGAGATACCTATTTGTTAAACATCGGAAACAGTCGTACATCTTCGTATAATATATAAACATATTCGATTATTAATTTCTTCACTATAATATTTATAACATCTAAATCACTTGATCTATCACTACGAAGTTAAAAGCAATTAAAAGATAGCATTTTTATCTTTCATTAAATATATAGTAACGTAGGTAAATAAAAAATACTATCAAATGTGCCTAAAGTTTTATAATTCTTATAATTGTACACATTTACCAAATTAAAAAAACCCCGTCAGCATAATTAAGTAGGCCTAGATAAAGTCTGTTGATTTTAAATTGTATTTTTATAAATGATGTGTACTAATTAATCTGCCTGTGGTTTTTCACGGGGGTTACTAGTTTATTCATATCTGCGAGAAAACCCAATAAATAAACAACGCCCAATAAAACTTTTTACAAATTGAGAAACTTAATCATGGGACTTTTCTTTTTTGCGAGTAATAGTAAAATTTACTCTTATTACCAAATTATTTACCTAAACTGTGGGCCACGTCAGTTATATCTAAGACTGTTAACAAAAACAAGACCGTTCCTTTTTAATAGTTTAGATAAAGGAATTTAATGAAAACAGAACGCTAGTTAACCTCAGGAAAGCTGAGATACAAACAAATGTAAGTGCCTCCTACATTTTTAGACAAGAAACACTAACGAAAATTAACGCAGTTCCGTGCTTCGGCTCGGTTCCATTTATCTTGTTTACACTGTGATTACTACTTGTTAATCACTTACCCACGGAGGAAGGGTTCAAATAAAAGATCTGCTTTAGTCTAGATTATTAGACATTTATGGTCAAAGAAAATATTATTATGCTGTCTCATTACGTAAATACATTTTTTATTATTATTAGGGAATCTCCATAGGAAATATGAGCCATTGCAATGACTGTTATGGTGAGACCTAAGGTCGGGAGTAGTCAATGAACACCGTTACCTCATCATTTGACGTTTTGGGGTGTTATTAAATTATATACAGGCTCTATGCATCAACTTGAGGATATTTTTCCTTCGGTAAAAATAAAGAGGAAATCAAGAACAAACGTTTTCCCAAAAACGCTATGTTTTCAAGATATCTTGCTATTTTGTATCTTTAAAAATAATTCATATCTAGAAAATGGTTTGTCCAAATAAGTTTAAACTTGGCATGGAGTTTAACCTAACAATGATCCATTTTAAGAAAAATAAACGATTATATCCAATCATGTGATTCAAAATGACAACTGTTTGAAGATTTTACACCTGAATTACCTAAAAACCGTAAATGTCAAGACACATTTTTTGTAGCTTTTTTTGTTCCCTATTGAATGGTGTAACTGTAAAAACAATCGTAACTGTACAATGTAACAGTAACTGAAGGAAAATAGTTAAGTCTAATAATTGTGTTGTTCAACCTCCGATCCTACACCAACACAGTAAACAACAATATGGTGGGTACGAATGCTGTTATTACAAAGAAATAATGTAATTCATATTTTAAATTGTTCATCGAATCATTTTACCCAACCACTAAACAATTTATGTGTCTATGTGTTCGCACTATAAGGGTCGAACTTTAAGTCCGTTTTGGTAGACACGTTTTTTTTTCTGAGTCACTCGGACGAGTTTGATAGCCAATCAAATCCAACAAGAGCACGTTTTTGACCAGAAGTAACCATATTTTGAGATATTTCGAACTAAAGTGAAAATGTTTGGCGTTTTATCTAAAAACAATAAATGTAGGAGATTATTCTACAAATTAAAATTTTTTACCGACCTTCCAGCCCGTTTGGTTCACCCAAAATCGATCAAAACGTAACATACCATACAATTATCCTTTTCAAATCTACGGGGATATTTACCGTGGAGACAGTTTCTGATCAGAAGAAATTCCCCGCTATGCAAAATCTGATCTATGGTATATTATGTATTTCCATAGGAAAGATGAGCTATTGCAGTGACTCTTATGGTGAGACATAAGGTCGGGAGTGAGCAATGAGCACCGATCATAATAGCTAAAAGACGTTTTGGGGTGATATTAAAAATTATATAAATATAAGTATTTATGTGTTCCGCACAGTAAGGGTCGCATTTTACATCCAAAGTATTTTACGCATTTGGTACACACGGTGTTTTTAAAAGCCAATCGGACGAATTGGTTAGCCAAAAGAATCAAACAATGGGAAGCTTGTTTGTTGATTAGAAGTAAAATTTTTTAAGATTTTTCGTACTAGAATTTTGTTTTGTTTTGCTGATTTATCTAAAACAAATACAAGCGATTATTCTGCACACTATATTTTTACACGAGATTATAGCCCGTCTAGTTCCCCCAAAATCGATAAATGCTACAAAAATCTCGAGGGCATCTTCTGATCCGTAGCCGACGGCCGGGCGGGGCTGCGAGCGGAACGAAGCAGGGCGTAGCCGGGACTGGAGGCTGAGGCGCAAACAAATTCTACTAATATGTTTCGTACACGGAGGCAGCTGTTCAGCGCCTTTAAGAGTACACCAATTTCCCAAAGAGTTGAAACCCTAAAAGATATAAACTTACTTTAGGAAATTCGCTCAATCACGTCAGCAGTTCAGCTGCGTCATCGAATTATTTTTATCCTGTGTGTATTGAGTGCATATTCATGAAGTTTTTTTTTTTTAAAATATGATGTACTTATGTCAATTACCGTATGTTTCTTGTGTTATCGGCTTGTTATTTAAATCATACAGGGTGATTCAGGAAGAAACCTCCAGGACGTGATTACTAATGAAAATAAAAAAAATTCCAAACCTATGTTTATATGAAATTATTTCTTTCCTTTCACTAGTAGAACAAGTCCTGAAGGTTTCTCAGTTTCTTCTTTAATCACCATGTATATTGTATTGTTCAAATAATGTGCCAATGTGACTTGTTTTATACAAAAATTATATTTATTTTATCAAAAAGAAGTAATTCTGTTTAGATAGAATAAATACGCAATTACCTAAATATCGTACATGTTTTATACAGACAAGAAGTTACTCATGCGTCCAAGACAGTAGTGTACAATAATACTTTGCTTGAACTCAGGCTACGACAAGGTCTAAACTATTTGTAAATCAATGCCGTGCCGAGTGTCGGGCCACCTCTAAGATATTACAGCTTGGGGAGATTCTGACGTCACTCGAGGAAACATAAAAACACTAACAAGTTCAACACATGGAACACTGACGCACTTTGAGCGAGGAAAACATATCTAGAACAGTCTCGTCTCGTTTTCGATATCTGGGCCTAGCAAACGTTTCCAAAACTGAGACTGTTCTCACGAGACTCGAAATAATAAGAGACTGATGAGTCTTGTGGCACTAAAATCAATATTTAATCGGAAGCGTGGTTTCAATAAGTGCGTGCCGATATATCTCCGCAACGCATCCTCGCAGCCCCATGGGAGTTACGATAGCCCTCCATCTGTCATCCATGAAGAAGATTGGCCAGAATGTTCTAGAACCTTACAGAATGTCCTTCAGAATGTTCGAAAGTGTTCCAGACAGAATCTTCTACAATTCTGGAGAATGTTATAGAATATCCAGAAGGATTGAGAATGTTCCAGGCAAAATGTTCAGTTATTTTGGAGAATGTTTTAGACTATCCAGAAGGTTCTGTAATTGTGGAGAATGTTAAAGGCCTAGAATATCCAGATGGTTCGAGAATGTTCTACTATTTTGGAGAATGTATAGAATATCCAGAAGGTTCGAGAATGTGCTATTATTATGGAGAATGTTATAGAATAGCTAGAAGATTCGAGAATGTTCCAGACAGAATGTTTTATAATTTTGGAGAATGTTATAGAACATCCTGAAGGTTCGAGAATGTTCCAGACATAATATTCTATAATTTTTAAGAATTTGATAGAATATCCAGAAGGTTCGAGAATGTTCTATAATTTTGGAGAATGCTGTAGAATATCCAGAAGGTTCGAGAATGTTCCAGACAGAATGTTCTATCATTTTGGAGAATGTTGTAGACTTACAGTTTCGAGAATGTTCCAGATGGTTCTGGACCATCAAAGGGACTTCCAGTTCAAGAGAATGATCTAGAAACCAGTAACGGGTTATGAAGCTAGTGACCCAAAACCTGGCACATATTACTCTTATATTATATAGACGACATGGTAACCGGAGTTTTGCCTACGGGTGTCAGGTAGAAGGGGGGGATGCCGTCGGCAACCTCTTGGTGCGGAGATTTGCCTACGGTGGGGCGGGAGAAAGAGAGTATGAGGGAGGGAGAGAGACACCGTTTCTTGTAGTGATTATTAAAGAGCATCCACCTTTCTCGTAATTATAATACGACGAAATATTATAATTATACAAATATTATAATCATACTG
>JAGFPH010000012.1:1680980-1695897 GCA_018207615.1 Philaenus spumarius | reverse complement strand
AGTCCTCTAGTTTTTTTTTAATTCTAATTATATAAAGTGATAATACGGTACCTGTAAAGTGATAATTTTTGTACCTGGCAGAATTCTTTCTTTTATAATCGCTAGAAGAGTCTCTTTGTCTCTCTTCTCTACAGGAATCTCTCTCTCTCCCCCTCCCCCTCTCGCGCCCACCCCCAACCGTAGGCAAAACTCCGCAGTATGAGGAATTCGCGGATGGGGACCCTTTCTACCTGATACCCGTAGGCAAAACTCCTACACTCGACGACATATAGGGGTGATAAAACATTTGCGTCTTGATTATTTGCGCCTAAGGTGTAAAATATTTTTCGACAAAATGTATTCATACACGTGAAATGTACCTTCAACAAACTGGCGGAAATCGTGGTTTTGAGGCTTACTGGCGCAAAGCAAATCATGCATTTAAGCCTAAATGGGAAACATAGATTGATTTGGAAGAAACTAACTACAAGTTTTTAGGCCAATGCACTCTCAATATTTTGCCGATAAATCTTTCTTTCATTTATTCATATCTGTGGCGAAGCTTTGGTTACCCTCGCTAATTAAGTAATAAAAATATCTTTTATAACTAATCTATTAACAATTCAGTGTAATTTAAACAATATATTGTAACGAAGCAATAGTTGCACGACGCTGGGGGAGGAAGTTTGTTTTCCTTTTGGCCCCACGTTGCGACGTCAACTCTGCAACGACAGACCTTATTAATGACGTTCGGGAGCCAACTCTGCAACGTAGCCCCGACGCTATTGTCTGTCTGTAGGATTTCCCTACTTTGTTACAGAATAAAGAGATTATATCACCTACTGGAAGTTTAAGGCAAATTAATTTTAATAGCCTAGGTGATATAACTCTGGTTAAGATAACTATGCCTATAGTCACCTTAAATAAAAATATTTTATTAAATTCCTTCCAGTTATTCAAGTTACTATTAACTTTAAATTTGCTCAGCTCAGTAATTAATATTATATTTATTTGACAATCTCTGAGGAGTGAGAACAGTGGAACTTTACCTAGAATAATTAAATTATTTGTGCTTTGTGAAATTTCGTTGGAAATGCCAGCTTTGCGTTTCCGCCCTTCGATATTGATCATACACTGAAAACAACTTATCATATAGGATACTTAGATAATAGGAATTTCTTGAACAAGGTAAATTATTTATATTAATTGAAATCAAAAGAAAATTTATTCAATAAAAACTCAAAATACTCTGTGGTTCTTTCCACTACAAAAACATAAATTTTAAACTAAATTTACTATTTACATAAATTTTAACTCTTTTAGGTAGAACCATTTATTATTCATTTATACTTAATTATTCCTTCTTTTTTAATATTTATTATTTAATTATTTAATTATGATTTTAAATATTTAATTTACAAGATTAATAATTTTATATTTTGAAAAACCTAATTTTTATCTCAACCCAGTATCAATAATTATTTAAATTCAACTCAGGCAATATTTTAATAAGGGATATCGTAACTTTTCTGACAGACCTTTTATTACTGCGACCCTGGACTCTGAACACCTTTCCCAGGAATGTTGATTGAAATACAGCTTCCCTGAAGTCCGGTTATCGTTGGTGCGGTTGAACGTCTCTCGTCGTCTCAGCTTTGCCTGGTTTGACTTTCCCTGATGTCTTCTAACGCCTTCCCTGAGGTCTTCTAACGTTTTTCCTGATTTGGTTTAACGCCTTCCCTGATTTGGTTTCCGCTTCTTATTCCAGTAGTCCTTCAAAGTCCATGTGCTGTTCCAGTTATTGCCATTACATCAGTCCTGTGATTCTTGTAGACTACGTCATTTATAGGTTTTTTGACGCACCGGCTATATAATTAACTATAGCGTAATTCACTCAAACTGTTCAATCGTTTTTCACTGTCTGTAATGCTAACTGATTTTACACTGTCTTTGTTCATTTAATTCGTATTCACGTTTGATAAAATTTTAATGAGAACTGTTACTTGAAATATTATATCGCATAATATTATAAGTAATAAAAATGTTCACTGTTTGATTTACACATATCTTACTGCTGTCTTTATAAAACACTGCTTCTAAGTACGTTACTTTAACATCGCAGATCCGTCTAACAACGTCGATCTAATGATTTAATGACTCACTGATCTAATAATACAATGATACCATGATAAATGATCAAAAGAATGAAATCTCAAGGATGCCCTCACGTCGATCTAAAGATGAAAAGCTCAAAAGATGCGCGGCTCCCGCGGTACTCCGCTTATATGGACTCCTTTGCCGCCTTCCGAGTACCAACTGCCTTTCTTATTCTTCTATCCCTTGTTCGACATCTCGCCATGCAACTTGTATTAATTTCTTTAAGTTTTAGGTTGGTACTACCCCCACTAACTTCTTCGTTAGGCCTTGCCATCAGCTTATCTATCTCTCCCCTCCTAACAATTTCTCCTATTGTTTTACGTATTTTCCTCGTAGTTTTCCTTTAACTGCTTTTATGAACTTGCGGTTTTCGTAATCGTATTCCTGATACATTTTCCTGTCTTCTAAAACTTGAGTGATGGTCGTACTACGTTTGGTTCGCTTATGGCGCTGCCTCGCGTATTCCGCGGTTTTTCCTCGCGAAAACTTTTCTGGTTTTGAAGGAAAATCTTTTTTCTTTTTTCTTCTATGTTGGTTATTATTTTATGATATACTAGCCAAAATTTCCATTCTGTCAGAAGATTTTTCTTCTGTTTTTGGGACTTGCAAAATTTTCCAAATTTAACATTTATTTTTGAATTTGAATTTTAACTTTAAAATTGATACTTTCGATTGAGATTTACAATTTTATACCCTTACTACTTTCTTAACACTATGTTATTATTTTTACCACCTTTTTCATTTTATTTTTAGCAAAATATAGGTATGAATTTTCTCACCTACTATTTTAATTAATTAACAATTTATAAACTTTTTATCTTATAAAACTTTTACTTCTTTACAACTTGTTTACTTTTTCATTTTCCCTTTTTTATTTTTTTATGGTGCTTTTTCACCTTCAAACTTTAACAATTATCTCTAACTTTTAAAATACCAAAAATTCCTTAATTTGTTATTTAACATTTTTTATACAATTTTTCTTACGCTTTTCAAAAATATCTTTTTCATTTAATTTTGATGAAATTTGAGAATTTCCTATAACTTTAACTCTTTATAACTTTAACATTTTTTATTTTACAAAATTGTGACTTCCATGAACAATGTTACCACCTCCCGTGTTTCACATTTACCCATAAAATTCATCAATTTTATACTTTTATTTAATCCCTTATTCCTGTATAAAAATAACTAATTTTTCTAAGTCTTTCAAGCAACTTGAAACAAGTTCCAGGACAAAAGTCCATCTCTGTTGACACAGTACAGTTGGCCGGGACTTGTCGTATTCTAATCTAGTTAAGTATAGGGTGTACCTCAACTTTTGCTATGAAATCTTGATTTTTGCAGTTTTTCAACAAAACTCAATTTTTTACGCATTGCATAAGGTTTATCCGCTGCAATATATACTGTATTTTGTCAATTTTTCTAAATGCAGTTTATGATACTAAACTTTTATACCACCCTATAGAAGATTCCTGAATGCTGAATACCTAAAGCAGTTCCTGAATTACTGTACCGTTTCCATGATTTTTTAATACCCTATAAATTTGTGTTCTTTATAACAATGAGATAGAATCTAAACTCGTATATACAGTTTTTAACATCAGCAAAGTTAGCGCTATCTATGTATGACATCTAATACTGTAAACACGACCTGTTCGCGTTTGATAAAACAGTATTCTGAAGCACGGAAACTGTCATAAACACAATGTTGTATACGTCGCTATGAAGTTACAACTATTTGCTATCGTTATCAAAGACAGGTTATTTTATTTGTGCATTTAAAATCTAATTTTCGAACAACAATGAAGCTTAAGCCACTTTATGAAGTCGGAAAATACAATTTTATTAATCTACTGTAAAACGAACGTTATTTTTAAAGGAATATCGTTTTAGACACATTACAGCTTCAATTTCAATAATTCGATCACGCAGCTGAACCGCTGACGTGAGTGGAGCGAATTTCCAAAATTTAGTTTATGTTTTAACCAACTATTTGGAAAATGTATCTACTCACGAAGGCGCTGAATAGTTGCCTATGTGTACGAAATATATTAGTAGAACACGGTAGCTATTCAGCGAATTCGTGAGTAGATACATTTCCCAAATAGTTCTTTGAAACCCTAAAACACAATATATTATATTATAATCTTAATTTTGGAAATTCGCTCAACTCATATGTCAGCGGTTCATCTACGTGGCAAAATTATTTTATTTAATCCTTATGATATGGGATTTGTATAACACTAGTAGATTTGGCATGGTTTTAGTATTGAAAACAAGAGGAATGTTGTGCGTATGAATTTGCAATTTTTTAAAATAAAAACGATTTAGAAAAAGCCACAAGGGGTAGTTAAGTCACGAATCCTAACGTGAAAGTCGTATGATCTTCCATATTTATGTGGAACGAAGCCAAACAAACAATATAACTTGATTTACCTTCGAATTCAATTATACATCTGATCAATTTGCTTTGAAAGTTACCCTATCCCAGCTCCGTCCATCAGGAATAAGCCACGTGGAATTGCATTTGTCCCTCGTTGCATTTGTGCACTGCGACTTGATCTCGTTAGCGTAATCTATTTCTGCAATAATTTCAATTTTGTATGTTTTGTAACTGAAAATAAACTATTGCAATGCACGCAGGATAATTTATCCCTATATCACTAGATCTTCGAAAGAGCAAACATTCTTTCAAAATGAATTACAATCCACTGTTTTATTTATTAACATCATTAGGTGGCCTATAATAAGTAAGTATAATAATTTCACTAACATTTTTCTAAGCTTTCTGAAATAAAATGACACGATTGAACGTCTAGCCCCCGAAAATTAAATTGCTTTGTATAATTGCTCCTTAAGTAAAATTAATTCGACCACGCAGCTGAAACGCTGACGTGAGTTGAGCGAATTTCTAAAATTAAGTTTATATCGTTTTAGGGTTTCAACCAACTATTTGGGACATTGGCCTACTCACGAAGGCGCTGAATAGCTGCCTGCGTGAACGAAATATATTCGTAGAATTTGTTTAGACCTCAGAATAAAACACCGGCTAACGCGTTCCTTCGTTCCGCTCGCAGTAGAAAAACTTTTGCCTGGGATCAGAAGCTGTCCCCACGGTAAAATACCCCACGAGAATTTGAAACGGGTATTTGTATGGTATTTAACGTTTTGATCGATTCTTTGGGAACCAGATGTGCTATAAGGTGGTGTAAAATAATATGCAGAAAAATCCCAAATATTTATTTTTTAGATAAAAAAAAAATTTCTAGAAGGAAATTAAAAAAAATGTTACTTCCCGTTGTGGGATTTATTTGCTGACGAACTCTTCCGAGAGACTTAGAAAACCAACGTGAGTACCAAAGTTAGAACTAATCGGATGTAAAGTGTGGCCATTAGAGTGCGAACACAAATACAATTTGTGTTCTGGGGACCATGATCGGTGCTCATTGACTACTCTCGACCTACACTACAATAGCTTATCTTTCCTATCGATCGTTTGCCTGTCTGTCGAAATAAACTTGGTCCCAGCACCGCCTCGTTAGGGAATTGAAGCAGAACTAACTCAAGTCTTTGAGGCATTCCATAGTTCAACGCAGCCTCCCGTCGCCCTTTTTAGTGTTTGTTCCACTTGTTTCCGCTCTAATTACATCAGAAATAAATAAATAAAGTGCTCCGTGTGTACAACTTCAATCACCTGTATCATCTCAAAATTTAATATAACTTGCTAGATCGAACGTAACGTATCCGACCAACTTGTAATTGGGTTGGATTTAAATTTATGGAAATTGCTATTGCAAACAAGTTAATAGAAATCAATAACACAAAAAATGTAACAATGACAACGATGGTATAATTAAACCAATTACACGATCTATTTGGATTTGTTAATACGTAATCCACTTAGTTTTATAAAAAACAAATAATAACCTTATCCATTTTACGTTCTATTAACTCACTTTGGCGGTACAAATTTTGTAATCCATTTTAAACTAACTTCCTGATGGTCTAGAGACTTGACATTTTGAACATAGCTTAGAAGTAGATGACAATGCAATAATATTCTGTCACACACACACACCCCAGAGCACCCCCACATGCACATACACACAATAATATTATAATGGCTTCTGTAAACAATCCTCTATACGAGGATGTAATACAAATTTTTTATTTTAAATTAAAAATTTCTCTCAAAGAACTAAAATAAAAAAAATTAAAATTTTAATATTTTTTAAACGGCATTACAAGTATAAAATGTTTTTTCCTTTAAATATATTCATAATCCCATATACTAATTTTAATTAAAATTGGTGTTGGTGAATTTGAAAAGAAATCAAAATACTTTGTATTTTCGCTACTAGAGTTACTACCTATAATCCTTACTGTTGCATCCATGCAACAATTCTCTATAATCTCGTATATTGCATCCACCCCACGTTTTTTGTTTTGAACTTTGCAAGTGTTTCGATCTCTTTTAAAATTCACCAATACCAATTTTAAGGAAAATGTATAAATGGGATTATGAATATTTTTAAAGGATGATTATTTTATACTTTTGAATGCCTTTTAACAAAGTATTTAAAAAATAAATTATTTAAATATTTATTTACAGATGAATTTGTTCCAGCGAAAATAGTATAGAAAAAACTAAGGAATTCTAAATCAGTTAAAGCATACCCAAATAAAAGTAAACTGAATTTACACCTGAGATCGTCTGATGTTATGGCCAAAAACCCACGAAAACAGAGCACTTTTGAACCGAAGCCTTGATATTTAAACTTGTAGAGCATCGAACTTGAAATCTGCATCGAATGAGCGCCAATATTTTGAACTTCCAACAAGTGTGGTACCTAGTAAAAATTACCGAATTTTGCCTTTTAAAATTTTTTTAGAGTAAACCTAAATTCAGCTGGTTTCTCACTCATCTGGCTTCAAAAAACATCAGTTTTCTTCCTTAAGGACGACCAACGATGTGGATCCCTCTTCACAAACACGCAAGGATTGTATTAGCGAATTTCTACAGGGAAGATGAGCTATTGCAGTAACTCTTATAGAGAGAGATAAGTTCGGAAGTGGACAATTAGGCACCGATCATGGTCCAAAGAACACGTTTTGGGGTATCATTAAAAATTAGAAATGTGTGTGTGTGTGGGGGGGGGGGGTTGTTCGCAATCAACGGCCGCATTTATGCCCGATTTAGTCCAAATTTGGTACACACGTTGGTTTTCTAAATGACTAGAACGAGTTCGTTAGACAAAAACCGAAAGCGCTTTTTTTTGGACAGGAAGTAAATTATTTTTGAGAATGTTCGTACTATAATGAATATTTTTTAATTTACCTAAATAAATTAATGTAACAGATTATTTTGCACATTTTGCTTTTTACACAACCTTATAGCTCGTTTGGTTCTTACGAAATCGATCAAAACGTAAAATACGATAAAAGTAATCGTATCAAAACCACGAGGGGATTTTACCGTGGGTTAGCTTCTGATAAGAGGCCGACGGTAGGGATGCAAACTCGCAAAGTGCAGTTTATAATCTTAGGCTGGTAGCTGAACGAAGCAGCATGTGAGCCGGGGTTGCAGAGGTGCAAACAAATACTTCAACGGCTTCGTTGGTAGGCCAATTTCCCAAATAGTTGGTTGAAACACTAAAATTTATAAAATTAATTTTGGAAATTCGCTCAACTCTTATGCAGAAACCAAATCGATCTACATACCTTTGAACTCGCCCTATTCCTCAGGGCTCTAAAACAAGGGCTATACCATTTTGCTCATTTACGGTGACCCAGTATTGATTGAATATGACGTCACTACGCTGACACTACACCAACTGGTAATATTTCAGTAAAATAAAACTTAGATATTCTTAATCTACACAAAGTACGGATTTTAACAGTATAAAAAACTTTTATTTTAACAGGTATTTCAAATTTTAATAATTGAAAATATTTGAGAATTATCACTGACTGACATGGAAAAGTTACTAAGCGAGGACATTTTTTATTTTTGGGTTATACACAAACTTTCAGCGGGAAAGTTGTAGCCAATGAATAGATCTAAACTTTTAAATTTACCGATTTGGGATAAAATGATTACATCATTATGAAATCGTTTTTAAATTAGCGCGAGGAGGTGCCGCGCCGCCACTCCCGAAGTACAGTTGTTTGATACTGGACTATTTACATCCTTATCCATTACGTTTATGTACATGTTGTTATTTTAAGGTAATATAGTAAATCACTTGTCCCCAGGTAATTATGCCAGCTAGAAAAAAGTAAGCATTTTATTTTAACATAAACTAATTATAAATTATGATTAAAATTTAATATTATTGAAGTGGGCACAAAAAGTTAAGTTGGAAGTTAACGTTTAACAAATAATATAATGAGCCGGGGTTGGTTCAGAGTTATGGGTGTCAAAAGAGCGCATCACACCAACTGAGTAGTCAAGAAGCTGGGAATCGAGTGCCGAAGTAGCGAGAATGTTCCTGAACGTTCTAGAAATTTCCATAATCCTCTAGAATATTCCAGAATGTTATAGAATCTTCCAGAAGGTTCGAGAATGTTTTAGACGGCTCCGAACCGTGATGCGGAACGTTCTAAAAACCGGAAATGGGCTGGAGATCTAGAACTTCGGACATATTTAGATCTTAAACTATATGTAGAAGAGGAAACACATTTGTATTTCAATGATTTGCGCCTGAGGTAGAAAATATTGTACGCAAAAAATATTTTAGCTAAAGTGTATTCGTAGACGTGAAAGCACCTCAAACAAACTGGCGGAAATCGTGGCTTTTACGCTTACTGTCGCACAGCTGATCATGTGGGTATGTAAACTAGATAGATTTGGACGGAATCCACTAAATGTTTTTAGGCCAGTGAACTCTAAATATTTATCCGATATTTCTATCATTCACATCGGCGAGTGAAGCCTACCTAGTAATGTAATATTTGGGAGTATAAACCACAACTGTGTTACAGCATCCCATCTCTGTTGCAACGACGGACCTGTTGAACAAGTAATTACAGAGAAGCGCTCACGCACGTTCACAGCACGCGGGGACGATTAAGTCTTAATACGTCTGGCGATTTGGGTGGCTTTGGCTGCTAGCGTCGAAGGTTTTGTTTCATAAGTGAGCAAGTTTGTCACGATGTATATATAAACAGTCTTGTTGCAGCTAATTGTTAGTCATGCAAAGGCCTTTGTTAGTCTAACTGTACTTTATAAGGTAGACATTGCAAATAAGGATATAATTAAAACCGTTCTAGTTTCCACAACAACAAATCACTCTAAATGTATCACACTGCCAGACTGGTTTGTTTCTTACAATCAACGAGACTATACAGTGATTTGTAAGAGAAGAAACTAAATAACGTTTACAGCCGATAATTTAATTTTAATCGCAAAACTATAATCAACTAATATAAGAGCGAGTGTACGTCCGTGAGTAATAATATAATATAACATATTATTTCACCCATCATCTATAATACTTTAACAAAACTTAGCGTAGATTATACTTTGGGGTTATGTTTACAACTTCAATCGATAATATAATGTCTTAAGAAATTCTTCTTTTTTTTAAATATGATTTATAGAATTAATGTAGGCTATAATACGTTATAAAATTAGCTTTGAGGTGTTAAAATAAATATAAATACAACCTTTTATCATCAATATATTCATTTATACAAATTTAAAGACGAGATACCCATTCGTTTAGTTTCGGAAACATTCGTATAACATATAAACATTTTATATTATCACTTTCTTCATTATAATATTAATAACTTCCAAATAATCTGATATTATGTTAATATAAATCAATTAAAGTATAATATTTGTATCATTCTTAATATAATACTATATTATGTAAATAAAAAATTTTACAAATAAGCCTACAAACGCAGCATTTCTTCGGGAAGGTTTACGAGGAGTGCAGATTAGAAAAGTCTATTTGTTTAAAAATTATGACGTCATTAGTGACCACAGATGTTGATTTCGCCCTCTTTTGTACACGCTTCTGCTTATAACTTTAGACTGGTAGTAAATATGTACAATTTGAGATATCAAATGGAATCAGTTCGCCGAGTTCATTTAAATGGCGATTCTGTAGATTAGTTTAGGAGTTACAACACAAAAAATGTGCGTCTTTCTTAATATATTTTTGTTTACCGACTTTTTAATTAAACAGCTGTAGCTTTTCAATGGTAAGTTTTAGGAAACATCCGAGACTACCGTGACGATTGTAAATTTAATTCTCTACAACTTTCATAATTTATATTTTTTTACCGACCGATCTAAGTGTTCAAACATGCAAAAAACATTTGCTAATTTTTGTTGATGGTTTTGCTTTAAGGTATTTTCGGTCGTATTACACGTGGACAAAGTCACTGGTAGATGTAGTTATGAATAAAATAAAATCATATTATTTAAGCATAAATCTAGAGGTTATAAAAACATCTATATATATATAGGCCTATAAAGAAGAAAAATCTATGATTGTGAATGATCCAATATGTATGTGTGTTAGCTGTGCACGTCCAGACCGTTTGATTGATCGGGACCAAACGGATCATTAAGGGGATAATTTTTTGTAGGGATTAAGATACTGGGACACCAACCATTAAAACAATAAATATTCATTATCTTACTTCCCTTTAAGGTACATATTACATTATCAAATAAACGTCAAATTTCTTTGATCAAAGATTTTCCATCAAAGAAATTTGACGATTTTTTTACGAAATAATTCGTTCATCACACTTTCATGAATCTTTGACATGTTGTAAACTTTGACAAAGATTTTCATAAAAGAATAAGAAAAAGTACTACAATATTAATATAGTACGCATTTTTTTTTTGTAGATTACCTGCTAACCTCAAAATATGTAATTTTTTGTTTTCATAAATATTCTTTCTATTCATTTCCTTGAAATTTATTATAATACGATGGCAAAATTGTCATGGAGTGTTGAAGCTATGAAAACTTTAATTTTACATTACGAAAAAGAATATTGTTTGTGGAACATTCAAACGAATACCCACAAAAACCGCGATGCAAGGCAAAACCCCTTAGAACAAATAATTACAAATGTTTTGCAGTCTGTAATATTGGGGTTGGCAGCTTAGCCTATGTGTATGTTTTTTGTAAAACATTAAAGAGACTTTGATTATGTTTTTATTGTAAATGTATAATTACAAGTTGTTTTAAGATTTGTTTTTAAAATCTTAAAACCCGTTATAATATGAATTACGATCTTTCAACTGTAATTTTGTAATAATAGTTAATAAATAATAAAAATATTAGAATAAACCGAAACATAACCATAAAATATATTTATCTAGTTAGTCCTTAGCAGTTGATCAAAGAAATTGGACAGGTGTAATATGTACTCTTTGACAAATCTTTGTGAAAGATTTCATCAAAGATCTTTGATAAAAGTTTGACCAAATATTTGACGAATAACTTTGACAGTGTAATATGCCCCTAAGCTATAGAGCTGAAATTCGGTACATTTATTTTATCTAATTTCGGTCATTTGAGGTATTAAAATTTGCCAACTACCCTTATTCGATAAATATAAATTCCACTAACTTTCTACAAGCTAGAGAGCTGACATTTGGTACGTATAATTCTTTGTTGATGTACGAGCAGAAAATCTATTTGCATTTGGATTGTTGGAGTCTAAGGGGCGAAATGGGGCAAGTACTATTAAATAAATAATATTAATTCGTACACTTGCAGATACAATTGCATTTCGATTATTTGCCTCTAAGGGAAAACATATTTTTCGCAGGAAATATTTTTGGTAAAATGTACTCATAGAGGGGAAATTCAATTCAAACCCTGATCTATTGTCGCAGAGAATTCGAATCTTAAATAGTTATTTTTTAATTGAGTGTAATGGTAAGGCTCGATTACTCAATATTCATTGGATTCATTTGTTCATATCTAAGAGGGTACTTGCTAGTAACTAGTAAACTTACCGAATCTAATGCTGACTGATTGACTGTTGCTTACCTAGAACAAAAACACAAACATTAGTTGAACATTTTTTAAAAGACAAACGTCAATCGTGCGCAGTCGCAGTAGAACAACGGTAGAATCCTCCTGCACAGAGTTATTAGCGAATTTCCACAGGAAATATGAGCTATTGCAGTGGCTCTTATGGTGAGACCTAAGGTCAGGAGTGGTCAATGTGCACCGATCATGGTCCCCTAGAACACGTTTTGGAGTGTCATTAAAAATGTGTTCGCACTCTAAAGGGCGCATTATACGTACAGTTTGGTCCACACGTTGGTTTTCTAAGTAGCTCGGATGAGTTCGTTAGCCAAAAAATCCAACAACCGTACGT
This sequence comes from Philaenus spumarius, assembly GCA_018207615.1. Classification (NCBI taxonomy): domain Eukaryota; kingdom Metazoa; phylum Arthropoda; class Insecta; order Hemiptera; family Aphrophoridae; genus Philaenus; species Philaenus spumarius. The sequence goes on along the minus strand of JAGFPH010000012.1, from coordinate 1,683,399 downwards.
ACGTTTCTAGACAGGAAGTAATTTTTTTTACATTTTTCGTACTAGAATGAATTATTTTGAGGTTTTATTTATTTATTTTTAATTAATACAGGAGCTTATTCTGCACATTTTGTTCTTTACACGACCTTATAGCTAACATCGATCAAAATGTAAAATACCATTAAAGTATTCAGTATTATTCTCATGAAATAATAGATGAAAGAAAACGAGAGACAAATATTACAATTAATTATGAATCTTAGTGAAGAAAAAAAAAATTCCCTGTAGCGAAGCACGGGTATTCAGCTAGTTGTAAAATATAAAGGCGTCAACAATAAACAAATCATCTATAACTATAGGATATAGTTTGTAGGCCTAAGTAGTAAGTGGACCTTTTTTGTTCTTCTGAAAAGCGAAGTTAACAAAAATAATTGTAAAAAATATACATTTTCAATGACTTTTAACCTTAAAAACAAGACATATTCTACATTATTTCTATAACACATTAAACTTAATATTTTGCAGTATTTTTTTTCCATTTATATCAAATGAATATTAACACGATTATTCACTGGAACTTACTGTTTTAAAAATAAAGGCAACCAAACAGTTTAATTTATTCAACAGCCTAAGTCAGTAATTTGAACTTTGACTCTTGTTCTCTCCAGACCAGACGCACGAAACCAATGATGGGACATGTAAATTATTTCGTTCCCCAGAGTTGGCTGCACTGTGCATACCAGATGTACAGGGTGGGTAAAAAGTTACGTGTACGTGCATTGTATGCTCATTATACGTTCCTTGTCGGTCACATCACCTGTCCCTGAACCGGAAGCGAACAATCCTACCGGAAATCCACACGGCTAGTGTCAGCTGGAGAGAACACAACGGTCATTTTATTTATAAACACACCACTTTATAGAAATAATAAAATTTAATGAGAAGTAAGCAGTGCCGAATTAACAACTCTGTAATAATACCAGATCAGCCCCTCTGGACTCTCTCACAGTTTAGTTGTAGGAAGCAGGTTCCTACAATTATACTGTTATCGGCAACATACTGTGACTAAACAGTTTAGGTTAGTCCTCTAGTTTTTTTTTATTCTAATTATATCGAAACTTGAGTGTGTGTGACTGGAAAACTGCCCCCCCGATCTCTGACGTCAAAATGACGTAGGAACCTGCTTGGGGGAGGGGGTAGTTTTCCGGGGGGGTAGTATTCCGGCGACCCGTTTAGTTTGCATTCCTATTTCTGTACAGGGTGACTCGCAACCATTCTACCAAATTACCTTGTAATTCAGCACGTCAAAACTAGCAAATAATACAATATAACAAGAGTTCTATCTTGCTTAGTTTACTTGTTGTCTGTCTGTACGAGTGTTTTCGAAAAAAAATATTATCTCATGAACGGTTCAAGATAAATGTTCAAACTCAGAATGAAATTTTATCACATTAGTTTACACTTTACACAAATGTGCAAAATGTAATTTTGCAGCATTTAACACGTTCACTGCTACACAAATTTCGTATTTCCTATGCTAGAAGCGGACCTTTTATTTTTCCTATTTATAGCCTAAATGAGTAGAAATTACTTTATTTTTTATTTTAAAACCTTTCTACGTAATAATCACTAATATTTTAGGCTTAAAATAGGCGCGGAAGCACGCAATGCCCTATGTATTGAAAATTCTCCAAATACGGGGGTTGGAGAGCGAAACACGCAATCCATCGTGTATTGAAAATACTCCCAATATGCGGGTTGGCGTGATTTGAAAATACTCCCAATACGGGGGTTGGCGTGCGAAGCACGCAATGCACTGTGTATTGAAAATACTCCCAATAAGGGGGTTGGCGTGGGAAGCAAGCAATGCATTGTCTATTGAAAATACTCCCAATACGATTGTTGGCGTGCGAAGCACGCAATGCAGTGTGTATTGAAAATTCTCCCAATATGGGGATTGGCGTGCGAAGCACGCAATGCACCGTGCGTCGGCCGCTTCTCATAGTGTTCAGTGTCAAGCTCACGAGTACGTCCTTAGCAGTGATCGTGTTAAACGTTATCAATGGCGGTGATTCAAGCTTTTCAAAGTTAAACATTAAAAAAAAACTAAAAATTTTATGAAAAAATGTTAAGGTACACAAAATGTAGTAATTTAAAGACAAACAAAACCATGTACGACTTTTTATCGTTGAATCAAGGATAACTGAGAAAATACAATAATTCTGGCTGAAAGTAGTTTTCTGTGATTTACGGAAAGTGATCATGCAAACTGCTTAGTTATTTTCACGGCCTTACAGCCCGTCTGGTTCCCCAAAGTCGATAAAAACGTAAAATACCATCAAAAGTTCCTGGTTCAAATCCACATGGGGAAGCTCTTCTGATCCGTTGCCGGGATGCAAACGCGTAAGCCGGGGCTGGAGGCTGAAGTGCAAACAAATTC
>JAGFPH010000012.1:1656204-1675980 GCA_018207615.1 Philaenus spumarius | reverse complement strand
TAATATTTCATTTTAATCTTTTCAACTTAAAGTTACTATATCTAATTGGAGTCGGGAAACAACACTGCAAATAATTGAGAAAATTAGGGCTTCTAAAATATGGGATGTAAAATCCAATGTTAAAATCAACTTGTGTGCCAGTGTGAATACTCTAATGTGATTCAACAAGTATAGTGATTTGTGTACTCAAACTTCACACTTGTTTCTCAAACAAGTATCTCACACAAGTTATCATACATGTGTACAAGTGTAAACGTACCTTAATACAGTAAAACATTTTGTTGATTTCTATTTGAGTTTACGTTTCCTTTGTTAATATAACCCGCTGTTGGTTGCAATGGTAATAAATGTAAACAAACGTGTGTTGCTAAGATTTTTATCCGAACAGCTATTTTATCTACTTATATAAAGCTAGACGGTAACACTGATTCATTGACATTAATTACTAGGCACTTCCCATAATCGTACCCCCCTCGACCTCATACTTGAATTAAAGCTCTCGACGAGAAACTTTTGGGAAAATTGCCAGAATTTAACATTTTAAAATTTTGGAAGCACCTTTTGGGCGGGAAATGATTTTCCTATTTTTTAAATTTCTTCATTTTCCCAGTTTGAGCGCATTTAGTAAGAAAACGGTAAGAGATAGCAAAAAATGTTAAATACAAAAGTTGTAGAAAATTAAATTTCAAAGAAGAGATTTTCCGTCAGATTCAAGATCCAATCATCCATTTAGTTGCTATTCATCCGAGAAGGGAGGCTCCGCCCAAAGTCCTTAAAGCTAGACGATTTCACCAATTCACTGACATTAATTATTAGGCACTTCCCGTAATCGTACCCCCCTCGACCTCATCCTTGAATTAAAGCTCTCGACGAGAAACTTTTGGAAAAATTGCCAGAATTTAACATTTTTAAATTTTGGAAGCATGTTTTGGGCGGGAAAGATTTTTTCGAATTTTTCAATTTCTTCATTTTCCCACTTTGAGCGCATTTAGTAAGAAAACGGTAAGAGATAGCAAAAAAATTTAAATACAAAAGTTGTAGAAAATTAAATTTCAAAGTAGAGATTTTCCGTTAGATTCAAGATCCAATCATAAATTTAGCCACTATTCATCCGAGAAGGGAAGCTCCGCCCAACGTTCTTAAAGCTAGAAGGTTTCACTGTTTACTGGCATTAATTATTAGGCACTTCCCGTAATCGGACCCCCCTCAACCTTATACTTGAATTAAAGCTCTCGACGAGAAACGTTTGGGAAAATTGCCAAAAGTTAACATTTTTTAATTTTGCAAGCACCTTTTGACGGGAAAGATTTTTTAGATTTTTTTAATTTTTTCATTTTTTCACTTTGGGCGCGTTTTGTAAGAAAACGGTAAGAGATAGCAAAAAATGTTAAATACAAAAGTTGTAGAAAATTAAATTTCAAAGAGGAGATTTTCTGTCAGATTCAAGATCCAATCATCCATTTAGCCACTATTCATCCGAGAAGGGAGGCTCCGCCCAACGTTCTTAAAGCTAGACGATTTCACTCATTCACTGACACTAATTATTAGGCACTTCCCGTAATCGGAGCCCCATCAACCTTATACTTGAATTAAAGCTCTCGACGAGAAACTTTTGGGAAAATTGCCAGAATTTAACATTTTTTTATTTTGAAAGCACCTTTTGGGCGGAAACGATTTTTTCGATTTTTTTGAATTTCTTCATTTTCCCACTTTGAGCGCATTTAGCAAGAAAACGGTAAGAGATAGAAAAAAATGTTAAATACAAAAGTTGTAGAAAATTTAATTTCAAACTAACGATTTTGCATCAAATTTAAGATCCAATCATCCGTTCAGCCGCTATTCACCCGAGAAGGAGCTCCGGCACACAATCCTTCAAATTTCCCATGTTAATCTTATGGAGATAATGTTTAATGAGCTTGAGTCCCCTGCCAAATAAAACAGCTGATTTATGCTCGGTCATCTATGTACAAACGAGCCAAAGATTAACGAGATTCTTTAGCGAATTTTTTAACTGCGAGCGAAGCGAAGCAGCCATCGAGGCCGAAGCCCGAGGTGGGGTTGGGACGCGAAGCGTCCAGGGGCAGAGCCCCTAGTCTGGTATAGGGCTATTAGTGAACTTCAAAATTTTCACTATTATTACATTTCAAAATAAAAAATTTGCAAAATCCTTTCTTAGTGTGCGTTTATGACCCCATAAGAATATACCTTAAAATTTATGTATTTGTGCCTTAAGTAGTTTTTGCTTCACGTTGATTCTATGTCAGTCAGTCAGGACAAAGCCTTTTACATATATAGATTAGTTAATTTCTAAAACTGAGATTGTCAATTTACAAGTCAGCTAATTTGGCAAGACAAAATGTTAAGGTGTATTTTGAGGTTAGGCCTACAATTTACCATGTACTTTACTATAATCAATTAGTAAAGGCCCACTTCTCTTTTACTGTCCATCAAAGTTTTGAAGGAAAACATTACAAGAAAATTAAAAACTGTTTACTAATCCAGTCAAACATGTTTTACATTTGTTTTATTTTCTTATTGAATTTATGATAAAAATATGCCAAAGCCAAGAATGCAACTTTGTTATGTTAAGAATAATTTCTATTTGAAGTAATTATTAAGTCAAATGTTAAGGCAGCTCCAAAACCTTCTTTACTAAACAGAAAGAATGGGCTGCGTAAGCTGGGTCTAGAGGTCTAGGTGTATAAAGATTTACTGATTAGTCCACAAAGATCCACTTTTCCGTTGTAGGTCTACATGTATCAGTTCACAATTAATTTCTTTTGTTAACGTTTACTATACGAAATTATTTTCGAAAATATAAGTTTATATTGTATACTATTTTAGTAATAAGTGTTATACGATATTATCTTTAATTTTTAATACATGTTTAAAATAAAAAACTACCTAAGTAATAATTTGGAAAGATGGGTACTTGTAAACTTCTAAAAATTCTACAATTCTTAATTTGAAGAATTATAATTCAGCATTGTGAAACAGAATATTATAAGTTACAAGTAAAATACTAATAATACTAGAGGGCTCCACCCCCTGCTCGCTTACCAACGCGGCAACTCGCGGCGAAGCAAATACAAACAGATTATTATATACACATATACATACTGATTATGAATCAGTCAGTCTGTAAGGACTTCTTTTTATATATAATACAGATTGTGTATTATTACTAATTTCAATTATTGTGAAGCGGTCCCAAGCTTTGGTGTTTGAACGCACAGAATGTTCCTTCACACTAAGAGCAATATAGAACATACGTGCAAGTTCCGACACTACGACACAAGAGGGAACCTGATAAGAAACCCTTTGTCTGCAGGAGTGTACAACTATTTACACTTGTAAGTTATCGTTATCACGGGTTCACTTAGCTCTCACACAGATAAAACAAACGCAGATTGTAGGCTATAATCTGTGCTCAACTCTAGGAGATGTGATTGTGACATCTGTAGTGACGAAGATAAGTTATTGATTATAACAAAGATAACTATGGTTTGAGCCAAAATAAACAGCAATGAAATTAAAGCATCTGTCGTTGGTTTTTAGAACAGCTGATTACATTGTTGATTGTTGCTTATTATTACTTAGTTTAAGACCAGTTAACGCTGTAGCCTAAATGAGTAGAAATTACTTTATTTTTTATTTTAAAACCTTTCTACGTAATAATCACTAATATTTTAGGCTTAAAATAGGCGCGGAAGCACGCAATGCCCTATGTATTGAAAATTCTCCAAATAAGGTGGTTTTCGTGCGAAGCACGCAATTTCATTGTGTATTGAAAATACTCCCAATATGCGGGTTGACGTGCGAAGCACGCAATGCACTGTGTATTAGAAATACTCCCAATATGGCAATGCATTGTGTATTGAAAATACTCCCAATACAGGGGTTGGCGTGCGAAGCACGCAATGCACTGTGCGTCGGCCGCTTCTCATAGTGTTCAGTGTCAAGCTTACATGCGCGTCCTTAGCAGTGAACGTGTTAAACAGTCGTTTACTTCAAAGCATTTATTAAAGCAAAAGAATCAATTCCTCTGCTGAACTTGCAATCAACCTACCGAAGATAAGGCAAACGAGTCTACCTTGTGTGAACTTTGGCTTGAACTTAGGACTATACTTAAGTTAATGCTGTATTGGTTCTTACCACTCCAGAGAACGTTCATATGGACCTAGTTAGATGCGAACAGTAGCAAAGTAATGCCGCAATAAGTATCGTTGGCGAGTTTCGTTTACGGGTAATGTTTTGACTTAGCATAATGGTGTGTAGGCCGTCCAAAAACGGTCACTTCGATGAAAACCACAGCAGACTTCTTCAGCAAGTCATATAGTATCTGAAAAGAAGCATCCAACGGACACAGAAAATTAACATCACTTCTTTGAGAAAAATGTTAAGAAACGTTGGCGAATTCCAGTATAGAATAAAACTGGTAAAGTTTTTTATACGGAAATTGTCCTGGTAAAGGCCAGAGTAGTTGCTTGCGCCTCAATGTTAGCAATGAAACCTTGCGTACCTACATAATGTATGGTTTTAAAAGAGTTTTAAGTTAGTTTTGTGTAAAGTTAACAGTACCGACAATAAGATTGTAAGAAACTGTGAAATCATCGTCTAAGAATTTCCTCGTTAGTCACTTTCAAACACGCAAAATTGACAGAAAACCATCACCGCCGAAATTGTTAATTCAGAAATCTGTTGCATGTGCAATGGAAAGCGTATTTGCACAAGAGAGGCATAATTTTTTTAAAAAAATCAGTTGTTGAAGGAGTGACCGTCTAATTGAGAGAGAAAAGGATCTTAGTACATGAGAGAAAGTCAAAAGGTGAAGGGAAATTTCCCTTTCAATCATACGTATGACAGGACTAAGAGGATAGTGAATTTAGCATTCATTAAAGATGGATGTTAAATTTTATTATTGTTGATTATATTTGCTATCATTTGTGTGTTGAAATCATCACACGATGTTTCAACTCCCGTTATCAAGTGACTAACAGCAACCTGAACATAAACCTACTAGAGATCTATTAACACAATAATCGGTATTATGTCCGTATAATCAATAGTAATAAGAAAGTATAGTGAAGTTACGGATAAAGTCTTCATAAAAAGTGTTTAAACCTTTTACAAATTGTTACTCTTTCCGTAAAAAGTGGCTTATTTACGAAAATTTGTGCGCCCTGTGCTTTTTAACAAATTTCCATAGGTAAGACGAGCTGTTACAGTGACTCTTATGGTCGGAAATAAGGTCGGGAGTGGTGAATGAGCACCGATCTTGGTCCCCAGAACACCAGGGTATAATTAAAAATTGTATATCTACAGAATGGCAAAAAAATACTGTCCAAATTTCACCAGACTATAGGTAAAAATAAGAAAAAATGTTTCAATAAACTTAAGTCCGAAAATGCTTAGTTTTGGAATTATCGACGATTTTTTTTGTACTAATTAAACAATTAATATCTTTGGTAATAGAAAAGATATTGACCTCAAATTTGGTGTAATATTTGATACGTAACCTTTTACTCGTGTAAAAACAAAAAGAACGTTCTTTTGTATATTTTGAAAAAGGCGGCCATTAAAAATTTTTAATGGCAAATACAGTAACTCTAAAACCGCAAACTTCACAAACGAATTTTAGGAAACAAAAAAAAAGTTATTTTTTTAATAACAAACAAAACAGTTTTTATTTTTCCTGTAGCTCAAAAGATAACAGTTTTATCGTCGAAAAACTTAAAACATAATTTCTTGGTGTTGTCTATAGCAGAAAAGAAACAACAGGGTGTTTTGACCGGAAATACCATGTATAATAGGTGCGCGCACTCTAACGGACGCATTTTATGTCCGATTTGATCCAAATTTAGTACACAGGGTGGTTTTCTAATTCGTTTGGACGAGTTCGTTAGCCAAAAAAATTGACCGGAAGTAACAATTTTTTGAGATTTTTCGTACTAGAATTAAATTGTTGTTGAAGTTTTCTTTTAAAAAAATAGACATACTAAATAATTCTGCATATTTTGTTTTTACGCGACCTTATAGCCCATCTGGTTCCCCCAAAAACAATCAAAACGTAAAATACCGTACAAGTACCAGAATTAAATCCACGGCTTTTACCATGGTGACTGATGGCAATATATTTGGTACATGCTGGCAGCACCTTCGTGAGTAGATCAATTTCCCAAATAGTTGTTTGAAACCCAAAAACATATATAAATTTAATTTTGGAAATTCGCTCAACTCACGTCAGCGGTTCAGCTGCGTGGTCGAATTATTTTAATAAATGGAGTTATTTTTTCGAGAAGGTAAGTGCATAAAATTGGTCCTGGTTCATTCTTAAATGATTTTTGTGTTCCTCTAGATCTTCTTCTGCCAATTCTCTCAATAGCGTTGACGAACCTCCCAGATTTGCTCTTCTTGAGACCCATGGTTTCACCACCAACGTCTTTCAGCGCGCCAGTTGTCGATAAAATGTCGTATAATTTCGCGTATAATCCTTGTATTTCTTCTCGAAAGAGACATCCTGCCACCTGATACCACAGTTGTCCTCGCACCTACAGACACAAAACTGAGGAACAGTGACAGTGCACGTGAATTGAAAACACTGAACTGGAAGAAACTATGTAAACAAGGATGAACACTCTGGATGAATTCACTCTCAGTGATTCCTATTTAACAGAGTAAATCCTACTTAAGACAGCGGACGAGTTCGTTAGGAAAAATCCAACAAATGGAAGCTCGATTTTTGACAGGAAGTATAAACTTTTGAGATTTTTCGTTCTAAAATAAAAGTGTTTGACGTTTCATCTAAAAACAATACATGTAGGAGATTTTTCTGCACATTTTAATATTTTACAGACCTTCTAAAGCGTCTGGTTCACAAAATTCGAACAAAACGTAAAATACCATACAGTTATCCTGTTCATATATATCTACGGGGAGATTTACCGTGGAGACAGTTTCTGATCCGAGGCCATCCGCCGGTATGCAAAATCTGATCTTGGGGAAATTTTTAGGATTTAAAAAAAGGAAAAATACAGTAAAGGAGATTATTCTGCTAATTTTGTTTTTTTACAAGACCTTATAGCCCATCTAGTTACCCTAAAATTGATCAACACGTAAAATAGCATAAAAGTTAACTGAGCAATTACAAGTGCGGGTTTTTATCGTGGGGGCAGCTACTGATCCGAAGCCTCAAGGTCGAGGTGCAAACAAATTTGACTTATAATTTCGTACACGCAGGCAGCTCTTCCACTTCTTTTCCCAAATAGTTGGTTGAAACCCTAAAACATGTAAACTTCATTTTGGAAATTCGATCAACTCACGCCAGCGGTTCAGCTGCGTGATCGAATGATATTTACTTTTCATAAGTAACGAAAACTGGTAGTGCATTATTATCAGTTTATCAAATACTGTAGTTAATAAAATTCTATCTTCAAATTCTTTTTTTTTACTTTTACTTTCTTACTATGTTATAGTATAGAGAAAGTATAGTGATCGCAAAAAAAATTGATGTTGAGATTTTTGTGGAAATATCCGTTTTGGGACCCACTGAGTCCAAAAAAGTGGTTTTTACAAAATGTCTGTCTATATGTATACAAAGCTAGAGAGAAAACTATTCCATCGATTTCGAACGAATTTGCACCAAACATGTCAAATAGGCCTGTATGGATGCACGAAAAAAGGTTTTGAAAAACAATCCCCTTTTTGGCCAAAAAACCCCCCAAAAAATCAGTTATTATTTTTTTTATAAAAAAACTGCTCTAACGATTTTGATAAAATTTGGGTTATTAGTGTACCCTATTAGCCAACCCCCCCCCCCCACAAATCAGTTATTATTTTTTTATAAAAAACGGCTCTAACGATTTTGATAAAATTTGGTTTATTTGTAGCCCTTAGTGTACCCTACCATATGCAAATAACTACACGTGTCTAAAAATTCTCGTTTAGCTAATAACAATAACTGATTTTTGGGGGGTTTTTGGCCAAAAAGGGGGTTGTTTTTCAAAAGCTTTTTTCGTGCATCTATACAGGCCTAATTGACATGTTTGGTGCAAATTTGTTCGAAATCGATCGAATAGTTTTCTCTCTAGCTAATAATAATAATAATAATAATATTTATTAGTTACTCTCTTACTTTAATGATCCGCTCTCCTACTTTAATACAATTATGAAGTCACGTCAAACAATAATTTAAATATGTTTGTGAGAAAGTATGTGCCAGTTTCTGGTGCTATTTATTTATTATATTTTCTCCTTTTTAAGAAAAACATGTTTTTAATTATAAATTAACATCTTAACATCAAATTGAACGAATCGTTCGTCAATCGCACATCACTAGTTTAGACTATCAATATAAGCGAAGCCTTAACTGCCTAATTCAACCAAAACCGATACTAAAGTAAAATAAGATAATGTTAAACCTATCCCTCTGTCGAACAAGATTTCTTGATGGACCTTTTCAGGGATAAAACTCGTTAAAAGGTTACAATGTGCTTCTAAATTGCAGTGCATTCTTCATAAAGGAGGTATGCAGCTTTTGTTGGCACTATACAGAATATAAGCTATAAAAGTGCGACGAGTAAGGTTTTGCGGAAGCTAAAGTTTACGACATGCATTATACAAGTTGGTAACGCGAGTGTTGCCAACATTGTAAAAGTGTAAATTGTATATAGGAAATAAGTACAATGGAGATAATTCATAAATATACGAGGGAAATCCCGAAAGTAAGGTCTCGAAATTTTTGAAATACAAAAATCCATTACTTTTGGGGGTTGTTTAGCACTGATTTGAATAATAGGCCTACTGTAAAATAACCTTAGGAAATTTTAACACAAATTTTCTAATCAAGTATTTTCATATGCAATTAGGACATACCTTATGCTAAGGGATCACCAGAAAGGGTGAATTCCATTTTCTAATTCTTTAGAAAATTCTTTAGGGGCTTCATATCGGTCTACTATGAGACTAGTTATTAGCAAATTTCCAAAAGAAAGATGAGCTATTGCAGTGAATCTTATGGTGAGACTTGAGGTCGGGAGTAGTCAATGGGCACCGATCATAGTCTCCGGAACACGTTTAAGGACGTCATTAAAATTGTTATATATTTATGAATATTGTGTTCGCACAACGGCTTCATTTTCCTTCTGATTTGGACCACTCGTGGTTTTTAAGTCGCTCGGACGAGTTCGTTACCCCAAAAAATCCGACAACCGGAACCATGCTTTTTAACCGAAAGTAAATTTTTTAGATTTTTCGTACTAGGATGAAATTTTTGTGATTTTATCTAAAGAAATAAATATATGAGATTATTCTGCACATTTTGTTTCTTTTACACGATCTTATAGCCAGTCTGGTTCCTAAGAAATTTATCAAAACGTAAAATACCGTAAAAGTACTATAACAATCGAGTTTGTCCTGCGAAGCAGCCTATAATCTAAGGGCGCAAAGTCGAGTTGCAACTCGCAAAACGCAGTCCATAATCCGAGGCCGCAAGGACGAGGTGCAAACCCCCAAAGCGAGTTTTTCCGCTGCGAGCGGAACGAAGTAGCGTGAGAACTGAGGCTATAGGCTGAGGTGCAAACAAATTCGAGTAATATATTTCGTGGGAGACAGCTATTCAAAGCCTTCGTGAGTAGACTAATTTCCCAAATAGTTGGTTAAAACCCTAAATCATATAACTTCATTTTGGAAATTAGTTCAACCCACGTCAGCGGTTCAGTTGCGTGGTCGAATAATTTATTTCTATTTCAGTTGTGAATTTAAAATTTGGATGTGTGTTATTTAAGGATGCTCGTATACTTTAAGGTGTGGATTTGTCTTTTTCTGCCTTGGCATAACACTAATACGTTGTCAACAAATCTGTGGAAATGTCAGTGATTATATTATTGTTTTTTTACACGATTTATAAGTATGTGGCCCAGAAATAATATTTAAAAGTATTGTTGAAAGTTCTGAACACACTGTATAGCCCTGAATCGGCTGTATTGTTCCTAAAATCGGCAAAACAATTTTTAACCCATTTGGTAAGCGCTGATAGACGTATGTTTATAGGTCTCATTGGAGAGAAAGTTTGCTAGTGACGATAATAGTGTTTGAGAAGTGACTAAATCCGCAATTACAGTTAGAAAGTTGCGCCTCGGGCATGTACGGGTGTGTATGGGTTATAGTCTAATAGAAAAACTATAACGCTGGTTCGTAACTCGATTTATTACGTTCCTCCGGTCAGTACCAGTAAAAGATTTTTACACCGGTTTCATAAACTTCTAACGTAATATTTTGCACAAGGAATTAATGCATTTACTGGTCAACTATTTGAACATAAACATACCGTGCATTTATTAACGAATTTCCATAGGAAAGATGAACTATTGCAATTACTTTTATGATGTTACCTAAGGTCGGGAGTAGTCAATGAGCAGCGATCATGGTCCCCAAAACACGTTATGGCGTGTCATCAAAACATTTTATATACAGGATGATTCAGGAAGAACGGAGAAACTTTCAGGACGTGTTCATATGAACATATTCTATCATTTGCCAACCGCCACTGTGGCCACCCCAATTAAACAACACAGATAATTTCTCGCGCAGATTTTCGGGATCTGAATCGGAATCGGCGTGCACTGTGTCTGTACGGATAGGCGCCGAAAATTGGAATCTGACTACCAGCCTGCGTGTGCACAGTAGGCTTAAGCCAGCGGGCTGGGGGCGAGTCGGGGGTACATTTCTAAAACCATCCGCCACGCCGGAGTGCCGTTTTATTACAAGTTAGGCATAAAAAATACAAGATATTAGTGTAATATATGGTAAAAATTATTATTACAAGCTAATTACGGTATGATATTTTTGCTAAATACATACGAAAAATAAACGGTACCAGAAACTGGCACATATTTTCTCACAAACATATTTAGATTATTAAACAGATTCACTATGACTTGCATGGTGGGGTAGGAGAGGTGATTTTTTATTAAAATAGGAGATTAACTAATAAATATGATTATTATTATATAGAGAGAAAACTGTTCGACCGATTTCGAACAAATTTACACCAAACACGTTAATTAGGCCTGCATAGATGCACGAAAAAACGTTTTGAAAAATTTTGAAAAACAACCCCCTTTATGGCAAAAAAAACCTCCAAAAATCAGTTATTATTATTATTATTATTAGCTAAACGAGAATTTTTAGAAACATGTGATTTTTTGCATATGGTAGGGTACATTAAAGGCTACAAATAAGCCAAATTTTATCAAAATCGTTAGAGCCGTGTTTTATAAAAAAGTAATATCTGATTTTTTGATATTTTTGCCAAAAAGGGGGTTGTTTTTCAAAATTTTTCAAAACCGTCACTGCCTCACTACACCTAACGTTGTATCACTGACCAGACCTCAGACCGTAGAAACCCTGTCATCACTTTAAGCACTTGCTAAGATTGAATTACAACACACCGAATGATCTATTTTTTTTAATATTACTTTTCTACGTGTACAACGCAATTCGCTTCACTATATCAAAGTAACACGCTTCAGCCACTGCTTTGAGGCGTAATACACAAAGGCGGGAAAACTCGCTTTGCAATTACAAGTGGATAATTAAATTTAATTAAGAAGTAGATTCATATTCTTGTTCTCTGTCTAAATATATCCTTCAGAAATGATTACATCCCTGGTGGAAACGCATTGCTATTACATCGTGTTAAGTTGTTCTGTTTTTACTGAAATTGATTATTAAATTATTTCTACAGGATGCTTGAAAAGTAAGCTGTATTTTACATTAACTAAAAACGAGGGTTGTATATTAATATTTGTAGCTACTGTTTCAATTAATTTTTAATTTCATAAATTGGTAATTGTGCGTTATATGAAATTTGTAATACATTAAAACTACAAATTCTAAACAATATATTTTTGTTTAGAGGTGCTGAAAAGTCCAGAGACTTTTCCTACCTCTCTGTTTAGTGAGTGGGTAGAGAAAAGACCAATTCATAAAATGTTTGTAAGGTATACAAATTACTTTTATCAATCGGGCCACTTTGCCTCATATCCAAAATTATAAATTTTGGGGGTTGCTCAAAATATTTACCCTATCGTGTGACCTCTTACTTCACACCACTTCAGCACCCCTGTATATAAAATTATAGCCTACAATATATCTATACTGAGTGTAGAAAAAGTCTGGAAACGGTTTAATATTTCGTATGTAAAGAAAATTTGAAGGTAGATGGGATTTAAGGAACCTACTCTAAGTAAAAATGCGATTTTATTAAGATTTCAAAACAATTATCCGCCATCTTAGATCCGCTATTTTGAATGTAACTTTGATTTTTTTTTAATGGAAAGGTGGTCATGTGATACATCATTTCGGTGAAATTTTCACATCCATATCTTTAACCAATTAAAAATGGCGGCCAATAAACAAAGAAATCGTGTTTTCCGATTTTGCCCATTTTGATTACTATTTTTTTTTTTTTTTTTTTTTTTTTTATTTAGAATTGAATAAGCTTTTTAAACGATGTGCCACACAACGATATTTGGGAGAATTAAAAAATGTTGAGTTACAGCCATTTTGATTTTTTCAAAATTGATTTCGAGTGGTTTAACTAAATACAGTAGTGTGGCATATCGTTTGAAAGCAATAGCTTTAAATCTTATTTCATTCTGAATAAAAAAAAATTATTATTATAAAAAAAATTTAAGAAAACAGCAAAATGGGGCAAAATCGGAAAACAAGATTTCACTGTTTTCGGCCGCCACTGTTATTCGGTTAAAGATATTAATGTGCAAATTTCACCGTTGGTTTTCTCTTGAAATTCTACATCGAAATAATGTATCACATTAAAAAAAAAAATCAAAGTTACATTCAAAATAGTGGATCCAAGATGGCATGTATTTTTTTTTAATCTTAATAAAATAGTATTTTTACATAGAGTAGGTTCCTCAATCACAATCTACCTTCAAATTTTCTTTATATACGAAATATTAAACCGTTTCCAGACTTTTTCTACACCCTGTATAAATAAGCGGCTTTGTCCTAATTGACTTACTGACTTCTAATATACTGAATATAGAATCAACGTATACAGCAAAAATACGAAAATTTAAATGTATATTCTTATGGGTTGTATACGAAGAAAGTATTTTACAAAATTTTTATTTTAAAGCGTAAAAGTAGTGAAAACTTAAAGGTTTACTCCCAGCCTTTTAACAGATAAAACAGCTGATTCGGACAAAAACTTAGAAACACATGTTTGTTGAATGCATTTACATTCATTACCGTAGCAACCAACTTAGCAAATATAATTAGTTTATTATTCTTCACAACCAATAGTTTTTTTAAGTTAGGTAACACACTGAAAGCAAATACATTCAGAAATCAACGAAAAATGCTTACTGCATTATAATTTAGAATGTGTTGAACACATTAAATTCAATTCAACATCTAATGTTACACATTATAATTAAATAACAGCTGATTTGGATCAAAAACTTAAGATCACTTTAGGTTAGCAAAACAATGAACCAAAACACGTTTATTCACAACCAATTCGGCATATTTAGAATCAGGTTTATTTTAGTAACACTTTACTGTAATTCTTCACAAGTAACAGTTTTTTATATTAGTTAAAAGCAAACAAAAGGCTTTCATACATAAGTCAAACATCTGGTGCTACATATTATATTGTTTCTTTTAGTTTGTAATATCAAAATTTGTTTGAAATGTTGATTATTGATTATTTAAATATTAATGGTGAAATTACTACGCATGCCGCAATTCGAATTATTGGGGATGGGCGTGTCTATTACTATCTAAGGTCACCGCACAATCTTTATTTCGTTGACAATATCAGAGTATACAATAATCTGTTTGCATTGGATCACCGCCGGTGTTGGTGAGCGAAGCGAGCAGGGGTAGCTCCCCTAGTCTTAAATAAGACAGGCCTATAGTAATAAAATGTGACGGGAGAAAGACGCAGGCAAAGTTCTCCCTGGCTATTATTAAATTTTGTTAATTTTTTGAATTTTATTTTTTAATTTTATTTTTTAATTTGGAATTTCCACTTATGATATTTCACCAGTGGAAGATTTGTCCAAATAGGTACAGTCATTTTTAAGATTACCCCAAACATCCGTAATAGTAAACAAAGAATTTAGTCCGATCACAAGAAAGCGTTCAGAACAGCAATCTGCATAAAATGAACCATGGAACACGATATCTCAAGATGTTAATAACAGAGAACAAAAAGCTTTCATTTGGCTCGTCAGCGCAGCGTAAGAGCCCGCGGGTACGTCTCGAAGCTCGGATGGGTGTTACCGAGGGGTAATCTTCGACCCCTTTTTAGATTAGATCGTTTCACGCTATGACCATCACATTAGGTCTTCTCCTTCGCCGCTCCTCACTGTATGTGATTGACTTTAGGGTTACAAAATGCACTCACGCAGATACGAGTTTAAATTATTTACTGTTTTCTGAACGTCACAGACTATGGTTAACATTAACTGAGAGATGTATTCGACAACTTCAAGTAGAGTAGGACAACAGTGTGTTTCCTATATTGAGTATACTAGTAAGTACCTGTGAAAAATCACAGACAGACTAATTAGATATGCATCAGAAAAACATAATTAAAAATAAACGATACCAAAAACTGGCACGTACTTTCTCACAAACATATTTAAATTATTAAACAGATTCACTGCAACTTCATAATTGTATTAAAGTAGGAAAGGAGATACATTGAAGTAGCAGTAGCTAATAAATATTATTATCATTAGCTAGAGAAAAAACTATTCGATCGATTTCGAACAAATTTACACCAAACATGTCAATTAGGCCTGTATACATACACGAAAAAAGCTTTTGAAACATTTTGAAAAACAACCCTCTTTTTGGCCAAAAACTACCCAAAAATCAGTTATTATTATTATTAGCTAAACGAGAATTTTTAGAAAGATGATGTTTTTTGCTAATGGTAGGGTATATTAAGAGCTACAAAATAAGCAAAATTTTATCAAGAAATCGTTAGAGCCGTTTTCTTATAAAAAAATAATAACTGAAAACATTACATATATAACAAAAACAAAAAACAACATTTAACCCACATGAAATCGAGTTAACCCCATAACTGTGACATGTAATTCGGGTAGACGTCTACTTTGTTTAACGGTCGCGACAACAAAACTAACAAAGTAGACGTCTACCGTCACAGTTGTGTGTTGTGTGTTCCGATTAATTGTTTTTGTGTTGTATATAGCCATTGAATATATAACCTAATATATAGGGTATATATTCAAAGATATAGCCTAATGGGAACATTTACTGTTTTTAAAACTTTATGTTGAAACATATGTTTCGAAACGCGTCATAAACATACGCTTAACGAAATAACACGACGGATAAAAAGTACATTTAGTTATAACCTTAAAGTATATAGGCATGGTTTTGAGCTGAATTTTTGTGTAGAGTCTAGTGTTAACCCTAAATTTGGTTTTTATATTTACAAATATGGTTCGTCAAAGCTGGTGTTTGTTTCCTTAATGGGAAGAGTTGTCAGTAATACTCGGGCCTTTCCGTAAACCACGTCATCGGTGATTAAACCCGGTTAACTAATATCCGCAGCTCACCTTTCATGATAAACGTCCGACGTTCTTGCATTACCGCAAGTGGAATGATGCATCCACTATACAATTTTTAAATTTACAAGGGTACGAATGTTGTCTAACAAATAACAAAACGTTGTAAAGGTTTATGTAAGCAGGCAAAGGAAAGACAAAGAGGTTAACTTGCATTCCTCGCGTAAACAAGGTCGTATCAAACGCGCACCCTTGAGGCAATCCACAAAGATATGCGGGCATGTCTTTCTTATTTTGTTAACGCGCTGAAAATAAAGTGAAACGTCTGTGAGACGCATTTGCGTATTAGTATTTGAATTTATAAGCAATGTGTACTGTGTATACAGCTGACTGTCTGATAATTTTACAATATTCTCTACTCTTACACTGTAGATACTATTAATTAAAAATAGATTTTACTCAAATATAGTACGTATCCAAAGAATGTTAAGATCATATCGTAAACTGTTACAATCCTGCGATTGATTTTGTAAATGCTTCTTCCTCTTTTGACTCAGAGTTTAGGCGTCATTGAAATTATTAACATTAAATACATTTCAATAATCCAAATCCATTGAAATATTTTAATATCCAAAAAATGTACGATAAATAAGTGTTTAACATTACCTTATTCTTTCATTTCAATGTTAGATTTCAGAAAAGCGATAATCATACCTGAAAACAAAAAATATTAAATTAATTTAAAATAGTAAATAGACAGCCTGTAGTTAATAATACAACCAACTATTGTTAGTTGTTGTTGTGGTAACAATATATATAACCAAAATATAACCGATAGTTACCAAATTATAACTAATTGTTAACAATAGTGTAGCAATAGATAACAAAAAAATATCATGAAGAATACTTAGTACTTAGTTAAAGAATAAATATTCTGTTGATAGTAACAGTTACATAACCAGTCGACCAATCCATGACTAATAGTCGACTAATACATTACCAACAGTCAATCAATACATGACCGACGGTCATTAAATATATGACCACGTACGACCAATACGTGACCAACAGTGGACCAATACATGACCAACTGTCAACCAATACACGACTAACAGTCGACAAATACATGACCGACAGTCGATAAATATATGACCGACAGTCGACCAATACATAACCAACGGTCGAACAATACATGACCAACAGTCGAAAATACACGACCAACAGTCAACCAATGCCTGAACAACAGTTGATCAATATATAACCAACAGTCAACCAATACATTATTAACAGATCATCAATACATAACCAACGGTCGAACAATAAATGACCAACAGTCAACAAATACATGACCAACAGTTGATCAATACATGCCCAACAATCATCCAACAGAAGAACAACAGTCGAAAATACATGACCAATAATCAACCAATACATGACTAACAGTTGATCAATACATAACCAAAACAGTCAAACAATACATGACCAAAAGTTGATCAATACATGTATAACAGTCAACCGATACATTACCAACAGTAGACCAATACATGAGCAACATACAACTAAAACATGACCAATAGTCAACCAAATACATGGCCAACAATAGACCAATAGTGCACTAATAAATTATCACAGTACCAATATTTTCAAAAAGGTAAACAATAGTCAACAATAATTAACCAATAGTTAACATTTAAAAAATCAAAAACCTTTCGTTTTATTTCGTTTTTATTTTATACTTCGTCACTGCAGAGTAAAGTATCCACACATAACCCATTACCAAGTATGAAAATTAAATACGCTTGTACATTTACTTCTAATTTATTTATGTTCAAAGTGAAGCGAAACGGAATTAGGTTTTGTGTTTTGGAAATCTATTTCAGTCACAAAGGCTTTTTAGCATTTCATCCTCGTTTTCCTTATTTACATTTAAATGTAACAGTATCGCGTTTCTATTGCGTCCAATGTTAATCCAATGTTTAAACTTTTGACTGTTACGTTTAAAGAGGACATGTAGGCAGTATTTTTAAATTACGTTATCGTAATAGCGGAAACAAGTTAGGTTTATACAATATGGTATCCATTGTAATGAAAACAAAAATTGGAGTTTTTAAGGCTTACCAGGAAATTTTCATAGGAAAAAACTATTGCAGTGACTGTTATGGTGTGACCTAAGGTCGGGAGCTGTCAATGAGCACCGATCATAGTCCCCACAACACATTTTGAGATGTCATTAAACAAATGGTACGTATATATATATATATATATTATATGTTCGAACTCTAACGGCCGCGTTTCACGTTCAATTTCGTACACACGTTCGTTTTATAAGTCGCTCAGACGAGTTCGTCAGTCAAAAAATCCAACAACCAGAAGCTCTTTTTTGACCGAAAGTAACAATTTTTGAGATTTAGTAGAATTAAACTTGTTTGGAGTTTATCTAAAAAAATAATATATGAAATTATGCTGCACAATTTATTTTTACACGACCAAATGTTAGTCCGTCTGGTT
The DNA here is from genome assembly GCA_018207615.1 of Philaenus spumarius. NCBI lineage: Eukaryota > Metazoa > Arthropoda > Insecta > Hemiptera > Aphrophoridae > Philaenus > Philaenus spumarius. The sequence continues at coordinate 1,657,900 of JAGFPH010000012.1, read as the reverse complement.
AACTCTAAATCGATCAAAATTTTAAATACCATAAAAATACTCGGTTTGGAGCCACGTGGTTCAGCTTCTGATCCTAGGCCGCAACGGATGAGCCGGGGCTGAAGGCTGAGGTGCAAACAAACTCTACTAATATAATTCGTACACGTAGGCAGCTGTTCAGCGTCTTAGTGATTAGACCAATTTCCTAAATAGTTGGTTGAAACATAATAAATTTAATTTTGGAAATTTGCTCAAATCACGTCAGCGGTTCGGCTGCGTAATCGAATTATTATACAGATGATGGTATCATAAATGACGTAAACCGTAAACACAAACGTAAATAGCTTACCATTTAGTCCCTGTCTTTTATTCAATGTATATTTTAAGCAGGTTTTCTAGACTTTAAACAAAAAAGTCCTATAAAAGCGAATGTACAACCGTACGTACGTAATATTGTATAATATCAAACTTGTGAAGTTGATTTTTTTAATATGAGTTATAGAACTAATGTATGCTATAATGCGTTATAAGATTTGCTTTGAGGTTATAAAATAATACAAATACAACCTTTTATCATCAATATATTAATTTATACAAATTTCAAGAAGATATAAACATTCGTTTAACTTCGAAAACATTCGTACAACATAAAAATAAACGCATTCAATTATTAATTTCTTCACTATAATATTAATAACTTCTAAATCATTTGATATATCAATATGAAATAAAAATCAATTAAAAGATGATAATTTTATCTTTGTTTTGATGTATAATAATGTCTACAAATAAATGTTTTTAACAAAATAGGCCTACAGTTTTATAATCATTATAATTGTAGACATTTACCAGTTAAAAATTCCCTCAGCATCGGCCTAGTTAGGTACTCAGCTAGATAAAGTTTGTTGTTTTTAAAATAGTATTTTTATAAATTATGTGTTTTTTACGTATATCTAATAAATCGTCCTGTGATTTTCACGGGGCTTACTAGAAGTTTCAATAAATACAGCATTTAAACGTATTTTTTTAAAATAATTCCCTCCAGAACACCAAACTATTTTACCAATGCCAAAAACACCTTCCACAAGAAACGTATTTGTGTTTTACCCACCATTGGCAACCCATCAAGTTCAAATATTCGACACTTTCTACGGTATATCAAGATATCGGTCTATAATCTCTCCATCGACTGTGGAATAAATCGATTAGTTATGCTTTCCCTTTCGTTAAAAACTTGACCGGTAGATAAAGCGATCGCTAGATACAGATTGGTTGTCCTTTTTCCCGTCAGCATAGCACGTGGACCGAAATAAATAGCATAGTGAAGACTGTTATTAACTCCCGACGCAAACAGAGAGGTTGTGGGGATGCGGAAAACTACCCCCCCCAGGTGAAACGTGACGTCACGAAATCTGCCCACTAACCAAAATGGGAGCGGTGTCCGCGACTGGAATACTACCCCCCCTAGTAAAAGCGGGTCGCCGGAATACTACCCCCGGAAAACTACCCCCCCAAGCAGGTTCCTACAATTATACTGTTATCGGCAACATACTGTGACTAAACAGTTTAGGTTAGTCCTCTAGTTTTTTTTTATTCTAATTATATCGAAACTTGAGTGTGCGTGACTGGAAAACTGCCCCCCCCCCCCCGATCTCTGACGTCAAAATGACGTAGGAACCTGCTTGGGGGGGTAGTTTTCCGGGGGGTAGTATTCCGG
>JAGFPH010000012.1:1626614-1648382 GCA_018207615.1 Philaenus spumarius | reverse complement strand
GCATTGCGTGCTTCGTTCGCCAATTTTAAGCCTATGTGCAATAGCGCGCGAAGACAGAATCATTATTTTACAAATCTCAGTACGTTCCCGTCTTATTTATTTTTTTTTCTTCTGAAATTCTGAAAGCGATTCGGATAATCAGCGATTCGGATAGTTGGAGTTTTACAGTACTGCATATAAATATCTGCTACAGTAACAAATATCAAGGAAGTATTCTCCCTCTACGAATACACAGTTTCATCAAAATCAGCGTAGCATACATATAGCTTTATAATAGAAGAAATGTTTAGGGAAATTAATATTATGTAGTTTAACACGTTCACTGCTACGCAAATTTCGTATTTCCCATACTAGGAGCTGACCTATAGCCTAAATGAGTAGAAATTACTTAATTTTTTATTTTTGAACCTTTCTACGTAATAATCACTAATATTTTACATGTGCGTCCATAGCACGCATGCTTAAAATTGGCGTGCGAAGCACGCAATGCTCTGTGTATTGAAAATTATCTCAATCAGGGGTTAGCATGCGAACCACGCAATGCATTGTATATTGAAAACACTCCCAATATGGGTGTTGGCATGCAATGCACTGTGCGTCGGCCGCTTCTCATAGTGTCCAGTATCAAGCTCACATGTGCGTCCATAGCCGTGAACGTGTTAAAGCAATCAAAACAAGAACCACAGAAAGAAATGTCTGGAAAATAAGATTGCAATGTAAAAGATGCAGGTTATGACGAGAGTGAATGTGTATTGTGTTCTTATAGTAGTAGAGAAAGACGTAAAGCGGTATTTCCATGACAGAGTAACAAAAGTAACTCATTAACAAGACGTCACTGAAACAAGGGGAAGTACTCAGGGGATAATGAGTAGTGAGGGGGCAATTTGTGGCCTCGTTGTCAAGTCGTACATAACATCCACTACAGTACTACCACAACTGTCAGTACGATGTCTCCAGTTGGGTTAGGACAATTTGGATTTAATCTTACTACTACATTTAAAGGCCGCGACTACGCCTGCAATTGTCACCCAACAATTTTGACCGAATTCTACTTTACAAGAATAAGCATCATCATGTTTTCCCTTTATTTAAACAACTAAATAGCGTATATTGCACCTGAAACATTGAATTATTAGCGAATTTCCATAGGAAAGATGAGCTATTTCAGTGATTCGTAAGGTGAGACTTAGTGGTCAATGAGCACTGATCATGGTCCAGGAACAGGGTTTGGGGTGTCATTAAAGTTTGTACATATGTGTTCGCACTCTAACGCCCGCAATTTAAGTCCGATTTGGTCCAAATTTGGTACACTCATTAGTTTTTGTAGTCGCTCGGACAAGTTCGACAGTCAAACAACCGGAACCCCATTTTTTGACAGGAAGTCAACATTTTTTGAGATTTTTCGTACTAGAATGAAACATTATTGGAGATTATTTATTTCTATTTCAGTTGTGAATTTCAAATTTGGGTGTATGTGAAGGTGTGGATGTCTTTTGAGCCTTGGCAACACTAATATGTTGTCGACAAATCTGTGGCAACCCTAAAACATATAAACTTAATTTTATTAATTCGCTCGACTCACGCCAGCGGCTCAGCTCCGTGATCGAATTGCGGTGATTGGTACAGCATCTAAATGTATTAAATGTAAAATTTTAGAAGAAATGTGTAAAAATAAAAATACTTTTAATAATTACTTTTACTTTCTCCCCCTATTCGTAATATATGGAGAAAGTATTGTTTTCGTCAAAATTTTCGAATTTGTATTTTTAGTGGAATTATCTGTTTTGGTGCTCCCAGAACCCCAAAAATTGTTTAGTGGAATTATCTGTGTTGGTGCTCCCTGAACCCAAAAATATTTTTAGTGGAATTATTTGTTTGTTGTGAACCCCAAAAAGTCTTCTTTTTTTTGTGATGTCTGTCCGTGTGTCTGTGTGGATGTGTACAGAGCTGGAGACCATACCAACGACCGATTTTGATGAAATTTGGTATGTATGTGTAGATCTTGAATATCTCCAGGCGTTTTTTCTTTCATTTCTTTAAAATTTGAATTTAAGGGGTTTTACCCCCCAAAAATGGTCAAAAAACGAGAAAAATCAAAATTTCTCAAAAACGGCTCTAACGATTTTGATAAAATTTGGCTTATTTGTATCCCTTAATGTACCCTACCATATGCAAAAAACCACATCTTTCTGAAAATTCTCGTTTAGGTAATAATAATAATAATAATAATAACTGATTTTGGGTTTTTTTTGTCAAAAAGGGGGTTATTTTTCAATATTTTTCAAAACCTTTTTTCGTGCATCTATACAGGTCTAATTGACATGTTTGGTGCAAATTTGTTAGAAATCGATCGAATAGTTTAAATATAAATAATAGGCTATAATCTATATAATAAAAATGAATTGCTGTTTCTTTGAAATCGCATCAATTGAGAACGGCTGGACCAATTTGGCAATTTTTTGTTTTAAAATGTTCGTAATAGTCCAAACTAAGTTTTTATATAAAGAAAAATTTGAAAAGTTTCCCGAAAAAGTTTCAAATTTGGAAAAAACTAAACAGCCTCTTTTGTATGAACTCAAGACCATAGCGCTCAAAAACAGCTGTTCGTATAAAATGCTTAGTAACACATGTTTGTTTACATTCATTACCATAGCAACTTTAGCAAATTTATAATCAGTTTATTATTCTTCTAAACCAATAGCTTTTTAGATTAGATTGACAAATTAAAAGCAAACACAAACAAAAATCAATAAAACATGCTTAGGCCTACTATATTATAATTCAATTTAAACATCGGTTGTTACATATTATTATAAATAAAACAACTGTTATGGATCAAAAACTGAACATAATTTTAGGTTAGGCCTACAATGAATCAAAACACTTTTATTTGCAACCAATTTCTCTAATTTAGAATCGGGTTATTATTCTTCAAAAACCAAAACAGCTTTTTTAGGTTAGATTGACAAACAACACAAACAAAAATACACGAAAAATGCTTACTGTATTCAATTCAAACATCGGTTGTTACATATCTATTTACTTACATATATGCTGTTTAAAATATTGTTTATATAAATTGTTGACATAAACACCATTTGCAATTCAAGAACTTCAGTCAAAAGAATGAAATTTGATAACTACCCTTAAAATTAAATAAAGCAATAGCGAAGCATTGCCGGGTCCACTAGTATAATAATATATTATGGATGTGTGTTACATGCATCTAATATTTTCCATGGTAACATTTTCCTACTTTTGCAATTGTAAATAACCCCCTCCTATGATACTCTTGGGAAGGTATAAAGTTTTAACTGGGAGAAAGTATGTGGCAGTTATCTGGTACCGTTTATTTTCTTTCGATTTATATTCAATTAAGTCTACTTTTAGAAAACGAAAAACAACTTCCTATATTTATACACAATTTTTCAATATTTTTCCACAGAATTGCCAAAAATAATAAACTAAAGATAATTAGTAAAACTACTGCCTTTGTGATCGCATAATTTCCCCTTTGCTAGCGACCTACACGCCGACAATGGATCATTAACTAGGAAGAAATTCAAGACTACAAAGTCTCCGGCCTATTTGAGTGTAAATGTTGCATTTGTCTGCAGTCGCTACTCTGATAGGGTGTAGGCGTACTGAGGCGAACAATACTCCCGGCATTACATTACATTCTTTACTAATTGGTGTCAAGAGTAGGCCTACCTCCGTGGCTCGGGGGAGGAGACTGTGACACAGTTTTCTACCAGTATCTAGACATGAATTGTTCACCACAAAATGTATAAACATTACAGATCTGTCGATTTATACCAGCACGACCGCGAGACTGTAATGCAACTATAATGAGCATACTGAACTGAACTAACACGTCAAGGGTTCCGCAACATCGGCAGTCCTGTAAGGTATGGTGGACTTGATAACGCTTGTTGGTCTGGATCATTCGATTGATTTAGTCTTGAACAAGAGGTCCCTTCCCTGCTTTTCGCTCGTCAACCCTACAGACCATTCAATAGAGATTTTGTTATGCTTAAAAATTAAACAGCAAACCGATTGCGTTATGACTCGAGGAATGGTTTGTAGATGAAGATACCAGTTTCGGAAACAATTATATTTTTATTGTGGAAATTTGTAAACAACAAAACCCGTTAAAAATTTGTCTTCCATTGGTTTTTCACTTATATTTTATAAATCATTTGATGAAACACTATGGGCCTACTTTCAATGACACTATACTTTACACAGCGTAAACTAGCCGGCGGCGGAGAAGTTCCCCACCACTCTACTCTATTTGACTCCGAACCAAACGCGCGCATTTAGAGTCGTGTTCGGGATTAAATTTTTTTAAACCATCTTCTCAGCATTTTTACTGAAATCTGAAATATAAGTTTAAGCTCATGAAGTCTGCTTTCAGAATCCGTTTAAAAAAATTTAAATCAGCCATAACAATTCATTTATGAGTAATTATAATAATATTACTACAAAATGTAAAATGTAATAAAAACTAAGGCCAAATATGAATTCTGACAATGCTACCTCAATTATAATTATTTGCTTATGAATTTAGGTACTGTATAATGAGTTGGGGATAAAATAAAATGAAACTAAACATTTTACAAATGTAATAAACATGTCTTTTGAAAATATTACTCTTAATGTTTATCACAAGAACCAAGTCGATCTATTTGGTAACTAACAGTAGATCAAACACTTTTTTCTAAAATTTGGGCCAAAGTTACCTCAGTTAACTACCGTTATTTAACTACTAATTGATTTGACCTTATAAATTCTAAACCATAATTTATTTTGTGATAAAAGGAGACACAAGACATGCTGTTATTGTTTATTGGTTATCAGCAACACAGTTTAAGACTACACATGCTTAATTTCTTTCATAACAAATATTTAATCCGAAGGTCATCTTGAACATGATCAAATTGGTGTCCAATTAAAACATATGCCAATAGCCTTTATTTAAAGAATGATGTTTTTAGAACAAACATCCGATACTATAACCGATTTTGTTCAAGTAATTTTAATTTAGACCGTTTACAAATTTAACCGCATATTTAATCGTTTTATAGGAAACTTCTTTGCACGGCGGTTCTTTTTCCGTACTTAACGTAAAATGCTTTTCGTATTCTACGACTCTGATCTCTTCTTCGTCTTCGTATACCCCGTATTCTACAACTCGGATCTCTTCTTCATTATCTTCTTCTCTTCGTTTACGCTTCGGGAGGGTTGGGATGTTCGGGTTATTATTTGAACATACTGTATTGAAGTGTGGAGTTTTACCGCGGTGTGAGCTTCTAATCCAGGCCGCAAGGTCGAGATGTTGTTCCGCCTATAAATTAAAATACCATCATATTTATAAATAGTATTACTCTAAAATGTTTCTTCTAACAACTACTGAATTAAACCTTCAAATAGGTTGACAAAGATAATATGATTAAATTTTATTGAATTTAAAATACATAATTTTCACTTTTTTTTATTACTTAGGTTTTTTTTACTTAAAATTTGTTTCATTAAGGGTCTGCTCTAGTAAACGAGAAAGCAACCGGAAACGAAAGCGCTTCCCATTATATCCCTATCTAAACAGTGCAATTTCTTGCAGCTGAACACTTTGACATTGCCTCATTTCAAACCATTTTATAAGTCTATTTTTTGTAATTAAGTGTTGAAAAAAAAGGAATATTCTTTATAAAATTTCGGATCCGGCTTACAAATTATTTTTCATTAGTAATTTTTTATTGTTTTAGGAAAAAATCAAACTTTGTACTTACAAAATGTCAATTACGTAACAAATCAAAAGCATTTACAAAAAACAAAATTGCAAAACAGATGCGTATTGCGACTGTGCTTAAAATGAGACCTTGCAAACAATTTTATGAAAAAAAGTAAACGAAATAAATGGTTTGAAATTTAACATTGCTCTTATGAGATAAAAATCCAAGATGGCCGCCACTACAGAAGAACCTTAAGTCACATTTGCAATACTTAGTTTTCTTTTGAGCTACAGAAATACTTTCTTGAGCTACAGAACACGTTCTGTTTGTCATTAAAAAATTAACTTTTTTTGTTTCCTAAAATATTTTTTGTAAAATTAACGGTTTTAGAGGTATGTAATATTAAAATTTTTAACCATTTTTTAAAAGTATGTTGAAAATGTACAACATAAAGGTTAAATGTAACATATAAGAGTGTACACCCAAACGATTCGATATCTAATAATTTCTAGTTATTATTTTTCGGAAAACAAATATGTCGAAACGATTTTTATTTTGAAGCACAGTGTCGCTTTACTATCACCCTGCATTTTGTGATCTTATCTAACTTTCTAACCGTCCATCCAACGGAAGAGGTTGAAACGCTCGCACAAACTGGCGACAAGCAGTCTCTTGCATTATACAATAAACAATGGGTGTGATTATACAACTAAGCATGCTGTTTGATAAGACACAAACATGCCGCCATTACAAATACTTCCTGCTGTCTGAGCAACACGCCTTGTCGGCATAGTGTTGAAAAAACAGATGCTACTGGACGACGACGACATTTATTAGGCGTTTTAGAAGTCGGCCCGTACAGATTAACGTGACGTGCCGTCCAGACTTTTTCAATAAACTCACAATTATTTAGGTTTTGTGTGGTTTTGTTGATTGATTCTTATCCCATCTAATTTTCATAAAAGAATTGCGCATTACTATCAACTTAGAGTGTGAATAACAAAATCTACAAATTCCCACGATACCTGTGCTCAAAATCATGTGTACACAATGTTGGGCAAACGTCCTAAATATAATTCAAATATATTAATCACATACGTAAATTATTAAACCGAGACCTATAATTATAGTTATTTCCATAGGATTAGACGCGTCACCGACCGAAAAATTCCGTAGTTAGAATAGAATCAACCGTCATGTAACGCTATATATTTAACGATTCCCCGTGTAGCCATATTGCATACACAACGCCTTACAGTTAAATACCCTAGTCTCAACATGCAGACCTTGCTCGGTGCTTCGTTTACACTGTCAAAATACAGTAGTATGAACTGCACGATAACACAGTAGGTGTTTTATTATTTTACTTCCCTTGAAGCTGAAATTTGGTAAATTTATTTGATAAATATTACACAGAAAAAATAAATTCATCATTTGCAAATAAATATAAAAATAAGAATAATTCCACCACGCAGCTGAACCGTTGACGTGATTCGAGCGAATTTCCAAAATAATTTTATATGTTTTAGGATTTCAACTAGATTTGGGAAATTTGTCTATTCACGACACGACAGCTCCCGGAGTGTACGAAATATATTAGTAGAATTTGTTTGCACCTCAGCCTCTAGCCCCGATTCACACGCTGCTTTGTTCCGCTCGCACCTCGGACTAAACGGCCTCGGGTTACGGACTGAGCTTTGCGAGTTTGCACCTCGACCTTGCTGCCTATGTTTCGCTTTGCTTGCCTCCCTGAAGATGCCCTACGGTAAAGTTCTCTTCGTGTATTTGCATCGCGTACTTTTACGGTATTTTACTGTTTAATTAATATTAGTGGAACTATAATGACGTGTACAAAATGTGCAGAATATCTCCTATATTTATTCTTTTATATAAACCTCGAAAAAGTTTTATTCTAGTAAGAAAAATATTTAAAAATGTACTACTGCTAAATAAGGTGCTTCCGGTTGTTGGATTTTTAGATATCGGATTCGTCCGAGCCACCAGAAAACCAACGTGTGACCCATAACTGGACGAAATCGGGAGTAAAATGGCCGTTGGAGTGCGAACTCGTCCGAGCCATTTAGAAAACCAACGTGTGTACCAAATCTTAGTAAAATAAGGCCGACAGAGTGCGAACACACATATATACAGAATGCAAAAACAAAGAAAAAGTTCGTATAAACATGGGTCCGGAAATTCTTTGTTTTTTTATTTATCTGCCATTTTGTTTTTTTACAACATAATATCTTTGGAAGTAGAAAAGATATTGAGCTTAAACTTTGTTTATGTATTTGTTGCGTAACCGTTTATCACTGTACGTTCTTTTGAATATTTTCAAATATTTGGCCGTTTATAATTTTTGATGTCAAATATCTTTTTATATGTATTTTTAATGCAACCCCAAAACTTGTTCTGGATACCACGATCGGTGCTCATCGACTACTCCCGACCTTAGGTCTCACCATACGAGCCACTGCAATCATCTTTCTGTGGAAATTCGCCAATAACGCAGCTATAGTTTCAATTAACGCGAGAAGGCAGAATACCACAGTTTCTACGCAATTTCCTTTGCGTTTGATGTTTTACAACGCCTAGATTATTTCGGAAACTTTATGAAGGCAGTTAAACACACAGCAGATAAATTCACCGCGTTGTCATCTACACTTTATCACAGACGGTTATCTTTGGACAAAAACACAACTTACTGCTCTCGGACGGAACTGGGAGCGTATTTCTGTTGGCAATAAACACACGACGGCCTTACTTAGCGTGAGTAATGTATTACAAACTACAGTTTTCTATTCATTCGACTGTTGAGACCTTTGGTCAAGAGTAGTAAATGAGCACCGATCATGGTCCCCAGAACACGTTTTGTGGTGTCATTAAAAATGTATAATATATGTTCGCACTCTAACGGCCGCATTTTAAGCCCTGTTAGGTTCAAATTCGGTACACACGTAGTTGTCTAAGTAGTTCGGACTAGTTCGTTAGTCAACAAATACAACAACCGGAAACACGATTTTTGACCGAAAGTAAAACATTTTTGAGATTTCTCGTCAAGAATGAAACTTTTTGGGGATGTGAACAAAATAAATTAATATAGGAAATTGTTATGGACATTTTGTTATTTTACACATACTTAAATACCCCGACTGGTGTTTTGTTGAGTAACAATGTTTTGAGATTTAACTTACTAGAATGAATAATATTTTGGGGTTTTATCAAAAACAATAAAACATGTAGGACATTATTCTGCCCATATTGCTTTTTTACACGATCTTATAGCTCACTTGGTTCCCCGAGTAAATTATTATTGGCAAAGTAAATTATTTTACCTTTTGCCTCGCTTGTGCCACTGCGGATGCGTCAGATTTATGAATTAGTAATTTTGACGGTAACAGTTCGTTGGTTTTGCGTGTATGAAAGTGACTAATAGGAAAGTCATAGACTATTACGTAACAGTTTAATACCACCAAATGACTTACTTGTAAAATTTAATACTACGGTATGAATTAAAATAAACAGTTACGTTGTACTAGCTTGAAATAAAAACTGCTTCAATAGCCATGTGTTGTGGCAGGCTAGATCAAAACAACACCGCTCAGTTGTTGAATCATAGGAGCTCACTTTCACGAAACAATTTTCCTCATTTTGTTACAAATTTTCAGGTTTTCCCCTACTATTTTTTATTTTTCCGACCTTCCTTAACCATACTTTCCATGTATGAAGGATGAGTTGCTTTTATGATGTTGAAAGTTTAAAAAATTGGGTGTACATATGACCACACAATAGAAGTGAAAATTTTATGCGAATTTTACAGCGTGTAAAATGATTATTGATTAACTACTGGATTTTATTTCCTTGTTAATAAATAAATAAAATAATTACAATTATTTTCAAATTTTTAGTTCGGTTTGCTTTTAAAGCGTATTTTTTACTTTTTAAACTATTATTTATTTTCTTATTTTTTAGTCTGGGGACCATGATCAGTGCTCACTTACTACAACCAAAAAAATTTATGAGCTCCCGAAGTTTCTGTACATCGTCGTGAATCACCCTGTATATCAAGTTTTTAATGACACCCGAAAACGTGTTCTAGGGACCATGATCAGTGCTCACTTACTACACCCAACAAAATTAATATTGCATTGTCATCGGTCCTTGATAAGTGTGCAAAGTTTCAAATCACTCCGACGTTTTGAAGGGGGTGAAAATCACGTCGTGTTCTGGGGACCGTGATCAGTGCTCACTTACTACATCCAAAAAATTAATATTGCATTGCCATCGGTCCTTGTTCTTCATATATACTATAAATTTTTTTTTGGGGGGGTGGGGTTAACGTCCTGCTGTTTTGCACTTAAGGCTAATGAAGACGGGACCTATATACTATACACAAGTATATATATATGTATAAGAGGGTATACATAATCAACACACCGGTCTAAGCGAAAATGTTACATTACGTGACGTGACGAGAAACAACGATTTACCTCCCTACAAAAAATACCCAACGTCGCTTTAGAAGTTTTCACTTCAAAAATAGTCAAAGAGAAGCTCAACATCAACACAACAATAACCGTCACAACAACGGATCAATACAGACACTATCTAATAATTACAAAATGTAACGGAGTGGAAGAAGGGATTAACTTTATATAATTGCTTTACGTTATTATTTCCAGGTCGTACCGAGCCACACTTAGCAAGCATGAAAGCATGACGGAACAGTGACTGTATTTATACCGATGACGTAGAAGGAATGGAGCATCCTGTATTTTGACAATGATTGTTTGATTCCATTGTAAGAAGTGAATCAGCGAAATTATCTTCCAAACTCTATTGTTTTACTCGACTACAAACAGTGTGCAACCAGATGGCAATCTAAAGGTACGAGTTTCTCTGAATTTGCGACTGCGCAATGACGAAAACTGGTTTACTGACATGATAGACAAAATTGAAAACAGCTGATCAAATATCAATAGTAGACCCGTTATTTAGAAGGAAATAATTACAGTGGCTGTCAAATTAATATAATATACATGTATATAAATGTAGAACGTAATAATGAAACGTTGTTTATTACCAAAACAATCAAAAGTTTACATTATGACCCTTCGCCATATTGCGAAGAGGTACCAACATATACGCAAGAAAATGCTCTAATACGTAATTGTAATGTTCAATTCTATTTCTAAACGTCTTAAATAAATGAAAACAGAAATTTTATTAATACAATTTAAAGTAATTATGAACGGAAAATTAAAAACTTTAAGCTTAAACTAAATTCACAACTTTTTTAACTCGAGAAATATTAGACGTACTTTTTCAATAACATCGGGCTGCGCATAAAAATTACGATTGCCGGACTCCACTATTCCTACAAATTAACATCACTTAATACAATTCATGTATAACAAAACAGGAACTCATAATTTTCACTTTATAAAATTCTGTAATACTTAAATACTTAATGTTCACCGTACTTCACATCAAATTACGGATATTCGATAGGCCTATACAATTCACGATTCGATCCCCGATGTGTTTAACAAGGACCCAAATTTATTCGTTACATCGAGCTATTTTAAAGCGATGGAAATAAAAAGAGCCTTAATTTCTGGCTTACAGTCTCTAGTCACGGTACCTACAAGTGAGTAACATCAATTAAGTTGTTTTATATAACAGAAATGTTAGCAGAATAAAAAAGAAGTTCTATGTTTACCTGCAATCAACATTAAATAGTAGAATGTGCTTAGGTTGGTAGCACTAATTTATTTAATGAAAAAGGTCGTCGTCTGCAAACATTTCAGCTGAGGGTTAAAGTATACGGCCCAAATCAATTTAAACAGATGTTAAAACAACTCATATCTATATACGTACATAATAAAATCGTGTCTATCAGTCTGTTGGTGACGGCATCAACTGAGAACGTCTGACGTTTAAAACTGGGGTAGACCAAAATTTCCTAATTTCTTCGGGAAGGTTTAGAAGAAATCCACATTCGAAAAAGTAGATTCGTTCAAAAGTTGTGACGTTAGTGGCCAAAGACGACTATTTCGCATTCTTCTGGACACGTTTCAGCTTATAACTTTAGTCTGGTAGCACCCATATTCAATTTCAAATAATCACTGAATTCAGTTCGCCGAATTCTTTCAAATTGGCAATGAGCCAATTCTGTCCGTCGCATAGTTAACACAAAAAGTGTGTGTTTCTCTTAAACTGTTTTCCTGATTTTTTAAACACCTGCAGCTTTAAGGGTGTTTTTAGCTGTAGGTTTTAGGGAAAATCTTATACCACCTTGGCGATTGACAATTTAATTTTCTACAACTTTCATATCTAAATTTTTTCTCCGCCTCGATCTAAGGGGTCAAAAAAGCAATAAACGTTCGATAGTTTAGATTTACTGTATTCTCGGCAGTTATTGCATGTTGTTCAGCCAACGTTATTGTTAGACCCATTAACTGTTCAGGTTTTCGTCTACGTGTCCCTTAGAACTTGTACAACAATATATCTAGCTATCAGACAGTTTGGCAAAACCCACCAACCATTACAAGGGTTCGAAGGGGTTCGAAAGAGACCTCTTTTCTGCATGAACACGTCGAGAGTGGAACAAAGCAAAGCGTGAGCCGGGGCTGTAGGCTGAGCTGCAAATTAATTCTACTACAGTAATATATTTCGTACACGCAGGCAGATATTCAGCGCCTTCGCGTGCAGACCAATTTCCCAAATAGTTGGTTGAAAACCTAAAGCATATAAACTTAATTTTGGACATTCCCTCAACTCACGTCAGCGGTTCAGCTTGTAACTTTAAATTAGCCACGTTGGTCTTTAATCCTTAACTCCTCCGACACATTCAACTCTCACTGGACCCAAAGCCAGCCTTGATGAGGCCATGATGTAGTTGTAATAACTAACTACAATTACCATATATAACAACCTTAAAACTGTTCAATGTTAATATACTACCGCGGCAAGTTGCACACGAGGCCAGATCAAACTAGGCCTCGCGAGAGTGCTTAAATTAATTCTATAAATTATATTCCAGCTAATATACTACCAATGACCCCCACCCAAGGTATGTAGCTCAGTATGGCTAATTAAGCCGATCATAGTTTTAAGTTATTTGCGTTGTAAAATATCTGAATCTGTTAATTCGGCGAGCCCCTATCCGAAATGTATTTGAAAATCAATCACTCTGTCCCTTATCCAACATCAGCTGCTCGACGCAAAGCTTGGTCTATGAAAAAAAGCCGAGTGGACCCGAGCGCTTCCGAGGATCCTTCCGTGACGCTTCGAGATGATGTGTTTATCTACACGCTTCACGGATCGTCACAAGATTCACGATTGAAATATTTTATTTTTCGATAGTTTTGTTGAAAATCATTACCCAATTTCGGTTGTTCTTGTCTATACACATTAACAAAAACGACGGTCTCTTCTTCCGTCTGACCACATCCAACAACGCCTCAGGATTTGATACAGTTTCGAGTTGGCAAAACGAGTGGTCCGACACACAAAGACTAATTTATTCGCGTTCAGCCGAACTTTGTCGATCCAGGGAGTTATTACAACAACAAGTGACTGTCTTATTGTATGAATAATGCCTTAACTTACCTAAACTTCTGAACATTGATTTACAACTGCTTACCTGGAACATACACATACAAATTAATTACAAAAATAGTAAATTTTACAACCTATATGGAGAGAGCTATACGTGGTAAAAATAATAAAACTTGGACGCTTGAGGTGAGAAGAAACAAATCCAACCAAACATTCTCATAGATCAGAGGGGGATCAGGAATGCAAGACAGACTGAAGCTGAGAATATAATAGAATTGCCTTTAATTTTGTGAGGCGAGGTTAGGGCTATCTAGTCCTCTCTACCACCTAATACTGTACCTTTATACATAATTACATTATAATACCAAACATTTATAATTATACATATAAATACATCTATATATTTAATACACAGTTGAAAGTCTGAGTTCTCAGTGACTACTGAACCAATCTTCAAGATTTATGTGTCAAATTAAAGGGAATAATGCGTAGGTTTGCCGAATTTCCTTAGAATTTACGTCTTTTCTAAGGGCTACGACCTACAGCCCTTCAAAAATCAAGTCAATACAATTCTTATTGAAGAATAAAATTTAGTTGTAATCATAAATTAATAGTCAGCTGTTTAATATTTGTCAGCTGTGAGAAATTTGATATTAATTTAATATTCTCACTTACAGTATGTAATCTATCTATACATAATTAATTTGCTAGGGGTTATTTTGTGAGTAGAACTCCTCCTAGAGTTTTTAACCGATTTTGATGTTTTTGGTGTCATTTTACAGAGCTCACTCTGAAGTTGTGCTTCCCTTAAAATGAGCTCAATGTATGTTAAGGGCTTCGCCCCAGTGGCCCTCAAAGTTACCATGTTAATCTTATGGAAGGTCAATCTTAAGGAAGAAGAAGAAAGATTTCTTTTGGTTTTATCAGGGGCACAAAAAACAGCTGTTCGTATGAAAAGCTTAAAACAGCTGATTTTGATCAACAACTGATTTGGATCAAAAACTGAATATAATTTTAGGTTAGGTAAATCAAGCAATAGCGAAGCATTGCCCGGTCCACTAGTAATATTAAATCACCAAAAATAATTATTATAATAATAATAACAAAATTAAATTTAAAATTAATATAAAATTTAATAAAATACATTGAACAATTTTTAAAGAAAACAAGTAAAAATACTAACAGAGACTTATATGTAAATGAACAGTAAGCTGAATATTACATTTTATATTACAAATGATTAATTATACAAAATTACAT
Source organism: Philaenus spumarius (assembly GCA_018207615.1). Classification (NCBI taxonomy): domain Eukaryota; kingdom Metazoa; phylum Arthropoda; class Insecta; order Hemiptera; family Aphrophoridae; genus Philaenus; species Philaenus spumarius. The sequence goes on along the minus strand of JAGFPH010000012.1, from coordinate 1,633,827 downwards.
ACTTATTTAAACAGCACAGTTTATAACCTCAGCACAGTACGCACATTCAAACGTAATACATACAAAACAGACGACACAAAACAAGATAAGCAACATTATCAACTCCTATAAAATCGAGTGTACCTCCGTACATACATCCCTTCATACGTGAGTAACATATAATATAACAGCTGATTTCACGCATCATCTGTAAAACTTAAACAAAACTCAGAGCAGATTATACTTTGGGGTTGTTTACAATTTCAATCATTATAATTTCTTGTGAAGTTGATTTTGTTAATGTTAACAAAAAACACAAACACACACGTTAAAACTTATAACACCACTCTGTTTGCTTCGGGGGTTAAAAACAAGTATCTTTAAATATCACCAATCACATTTAAACGATAGATATAAACGCTAACACCATATTAATGTTCTGGGTATCACCACCCAGCATTGTCTGAATGCAGTTAGGTAGGCAAAACCTCTTACGAACATACTTTAATTTTCTACACTCTAAAAGAAGGTACTTGGCAGGTAAAGACAAAGTTGTGGTTGCTCATGACGCTCATGAAGAGTTCACACAGAATGACCAATGCGTAGACGGCAAACCATCACTTCCTCTCAACGACATCGCCGGTTTGAAGATATCCATGGCCGAACACTATTCTTAATTTTTCAGAGTTTATTATTTTGTACCACTGTCTGAATAAGATTTGCTTCAAAATGGACACAAAGTCGGATGACATTACACACTTTACATTAGGCTGCAAGTGTGTGGTCTCCTTAGCAGCTAGGTCTGCCTTATTATTCTCCTCTATCCCAGCGTGACCCGAAAACCAACAGAACGACACCTCAACACCTTCCAGCCAACCAGCCAAATTAGGCTAACCAATTTTCTCGCAAAACAAAAACTAAACTCTTCATTTTAAATGACCTCCAGAAACCTAGGTCCATAAACCTCCCAAACATCCAAGGTTATAACTGACTAATAACATAACTGCTTCCTGAACACAAAGCCCAGACTTATTTCCTGATCTTATTAGCAGCTTCCTTTTACCAGATAACCTTATTCCAAACACTTACAATTCCTTCCTGCGCAACCTTGATTGTTCGACGCGCATGCGTGAAGAAAACCAATGACGCCGCGTTCTAGTTTATGTTATTAATTAATGTATCTAAATATATGCACAGTGAAACTAACAACTTCCTCTTTGCCTACATGTCAATAAACTCAAAAGTCCGCCATTATACATGTTCTTGCATTTGTTTTCGTTTCGTGGGAAAATTTTATCAAGCTGGGAAGTACAAGAAGTTCACAGGGATTATTAATGAAAAGGCAAGTGTCAGGTGGGAGCACTGAATCTATTGTAGTCATGTTTTCTTATGAGTTTGTGGTCTTGAACTTTCAGAGGAAGATCACACACGCACTTCTAATGTCGCTTTCATTCAAGCAATTGCCTGGTTGTTTTCTTTATAAGAATTTCACTGGCGTTCAATTTCACTGTAATAGCCGGCACTGTAGAGGCCCCTACTCGCTTCGCTCACCAATCCAGTCGCGACCATCGGCGAAGCCAATGCAAACAGATTATTGTGTACTCTGATATTTGAACGGAAATGGCGATTGCACGGTGACCTATACATAGCTAATGTAAGACTGAGATCGAAATAGGTACGACCATCTCCAATAATTCGAATTACGGCATACGTTGTAATTTCACCCTTCATTTTTAAATAATCATTCAAAATTTCAAACAAATTTTGATATTATAAACTAAAGGAAACAATATAATATGTCAACACAAGACGTTTGAAGACTTATAATACAGTAAGCCTTTTGTTTGCTTTTACCTATTCTAAAAAAAAACAAACTGTTAGTCGTGAAGAATAATTACCCGAATCTAAATTTTCCAAATTGGTTGCAATAACCATGTTCTGGTTCATTGTAGGCCTGGCCTAAAATTATGTTAATTGTTTGGTCAAAATCAGCTGTTATCAGCAATATGACTGTAACAACAGATATTTGAATTGTATTGTAATACCGTAAGCATTTTTCGTTGATTTTTCTTGTATATGCTTTTAGTTTGTTAGTCTAACTTGAAAAAGCTGTTGGTTGTAAATAATAATAAACTGACTCTACATTTGCCAAATTGGCCCGTCCGTCGGCCTCGGATCAGAAGCTGCCCCACGGTACTTGTATGGTTTTGAACGATTTTAGGGAACCAGACGGGCTATAAGGTCGTGTAAAAAGACTAAATGTGCAGGATAGTCTCCTAAATTTATTTTTTTAAATAAACCCCAAAAAAGTACGAAAACTCTCAAACAATTGTTACTTTTGGTCTAAAAACGTTCTTCCGGTTGTTAGATTTGTTTGTCTAACGAAATCGTCGGAGCGACTGCGAAAACCAACGAGTGTATCAAATTTGGACCTAATCGGACGTAAAACGCGGCCATTAGAGTGCTAACACAATGACAAACCAAAACGTATTCTGGGAACCATGATCGGTGCTCATGGACCACTTCCGACCTTGGGTCTTACTACTTCGCGAGCCAGCATTACGGCCCACGAGGATTTGTACAGGGTACTTTTATGGTGTTTGACGTTTTGATTGATTTTGGGGACCAGACATGCTAAAAGGTCGTGTAAAAAAAACAAAATGTGCAGAATAATCGGCTGTATATTTTTTTAGATAAATATGAAAAAAAGGTCCAGTCTAAACCAAAAAATATTAAAAATGTTTTAATTCTGTTAAAAAAACGTGCTACCTGTTTCTTTAATAACGAGCTCGTCCGATCGACTTGGAAAACCAACGTGTGTACCAAATTTGGATCAAATTGGACGTAAAATGTGGCCTTAGAGTGCGAACACATATTATATAAATATTATTTTATGACACCTCAAGAAGTGTTCTGGAGACCACTCCCGACCTTAGGTCTCACCATAAGAGTCACTGGAATTGCTCATCTTTCCTATGGAAATCCGCTAAAAACTACAATAAAGAAACAGTATTGTAATTCACATTCGGCGAACTGTTCGTTCGTCACGCCCAACACTTCAAATTCCGTAACAAACTTCCCGTCACACTAGATCATGGTTTCGTAACCATTCCTAACTTGATTTCGAATGTCTGGATTCCAACACGTCAAAACAATTACATGCTTAAAACAATACAAACTTTTTACAGCATATAATTAAAAGAGTTGCGTAACATAGAGAATACCTTAACTCTGAGTCATCTGTGACTATATAGACGTCCATTTACCGTTCAGGTACTAAGTGTTATTCTTCCATACACTCTTCGTAGTATCGTTTATGTACCAATCCAACGCAGAGGTCTTCCAAACAACGACCCGAGGTAGCGGCCTACCCCAAAGGAAAACATCGGATGACGGCGAGACATAAAATAATTCCATCACACAGCCGAACAGCTGACACGAGTTGTGCGAATTTCCTAAATTAAGTTTATATGTTTCAGAGTTTCATCCAAATATTAGGACAACTTTAACAGGACAAATTTTTGAAGTGAAAACTTCTTTACGATGAGATAAATACAGGATGAATCAGACCACCCGTGCGCAATGTATAGCGACTGAACCAAATGAGCTACAGACTTCGTTTTAGCCCTATTTCGACCCTAGTGCTTTTTTTTTGGGGGGGGGGTTGTCGTTTTTGGAAATTTTCAAATGTAAAGGTAGGTCGAGTGTACCTTATTTTAAAGGTCTCTGTTCACTGATCATTTTGGAAAAACAAGTTTTAACTTATCTTACTGCGTATGTTCAGGGTGTTCCAAAACGTCAAAAAAGTAGTGTTTTACAGTTAGTTTTATTGTTACCACATAACATAGCCTACATAAACCAAATTGTTATTCTAGATTCACGAGAAGTTGCCCCTTATTCAAAAATTTTCAAATTTGAAAAATACATACAATTCAGAAAAAAAAAGATTAAAACTCCAAAACTCCAAATAGTAAGGTTAGTCATGAAGCACATCATTGAAAAGGTCTTTCAAAAACAAACATTCTTTCTATTTAAAGTTTGACTTTATCTCTAACCGTTTCAAAATGGCGCCTGGGAAACTTATTTTCCAACACTCTTTATCACCTATTACTTAATGACATTTGCCATTTTGAGTTGGGTGGTAGGGGTGTGTTGACACCATTATACTTAGTTGTCAAATTATACTTTTTTATAAAATAATTTTTTAAATTTATTTTAATTTTTGGGTGGAACAGTAAGTTATAAAAATAATGAACACGAAAAAGTGTTTTGTGCTATGAAAGGAAAGCACAATTCTTTGTTTAAAAGACAATTTCAGTTAAAACATAATTGTAAAAACTAAAACAGTATGTCAATCACTTGCACTCAACAATAACCTACTATTTATCTTGTTTCGGAAGGTTTACAGATGCTCAAACTGTGGCCCATTTTGCTTTAAAAGCAAAGTTCTACTCTGGAATTGAAACTATCTACAGCTTTCAGTATTTCTTCACCATTAATTGAGTTCAGAGCATTTCTAATTCGTTGGATCATGTCTTCTCTCGTTGTTGGTCGTACTGTATAAACTGAGACCTTTAATCTACCCCACAAATAAAAATCCATACAAGTTAAATCAGGCGATCTTGGTGGATAGTTTGTGGGACCACCTCTTCCAACCCATCTTCCAGGATATTGTTCGTCCAGACTTTGTCGCACATTTTGGGCATAGTGAGCTGATGCTCCGCCGTGCATAAACCACATTTTTTGTATGGTCTCTTCAGGTAATTTTATTACTAAATTAGGTAAAAGATCAACCAGACAGTAATTTGTAAGTATCTCCATCTAAGTTATGGACGAAAAAATGGACCAACAATTCTGTTACCAACAGTACCACAAGAAGTATTTAAAGTCCAATATCTCTAGTTGTCGATCTCTCGCATCCGGTGTGGATTTTTGAATGCCCAATACCTCATATTGTGGCGGTTCACTTCAACATTGCTCCGAAATGTAGCCTCGTCACACCAAAGAATGTTGCAGAAAAGTTTTGATTTTGTTGTAATTGTTCTCTGGCACATAAACAAAAGTTCAAGTTAATCATCTCCGTGTAATTCTTGATGAAGTGAAATCCTATATGGATATATTTTATTGTCTTTAAGGATCCTCAACACTGAACTTTGACTAATATACCTGAATCGAGGGCTATACTCCTGGGGAAGTCCTCGGGGTTTAGTAGAACTGCTGCCAATACCTCCGGTGCCCTATCTTTTCTTACAGGCCTAGCGAGTTCTTTACTTTTGTTGTGGTCAGGTTGGACTCATCCTGTTTCACGCATACGATTGGCGAGCCTTCGAAAGGACATACGTGAAGGATGTTCGTGGTCTGGATGATGTTTTACAAACAGATTTATAGCAGCTGTGTAATTCTGAAAACATTCTCCTAACACCATAAGCACATGGAATGCCTCCTCACTTGTGTGTACCATCTTAAAGAAACACAATACTGTACTAAATTTCACTATGGACACTTGAAAAAACTGACTAAAATATCAGACTGCAAGTTTACCTGCCCCAAACAGTACTCACTCTTCCAAAACAAAGTAAGGATTAGAGATGAGACCATTATTGGGTACAGAACAAAAGTCATTCCAGTCCATATGCATTGAGATTGTTCAGTCATGAATATCACTGTTTGCATGTCTTTGACATGTTATGAATGAGTACTTCAATTTGTATCTCCTTAAAGTGGCATTGAGTAATAGGCGATAAAGAGTGTTGGAAAATAATTTTCCCAGGCGCCGTTTTGAAACGGTTAAAGATAAAGTCAAACTTTAAATACAAAAAATGTTTCTAAACCTCTATGATTTTGGGGCTTGGAGGGGGGGGGGGATGAAGGGGGATAAACATTTCAAATGTAAAGTAAGTCATGTAATAAAACCATTGTAAAGCTTATTAAAAGAGGAAGAGAACGGCGCAGTCTAGAGCTTAGTATCTTGTTTCGTTCCGAAGTAACGGACAGTAAAAGTTCTGGGAAAAAGGTCAAGGGTTTTATTCCCGGTTCCATTTATATGAGTATTATTTATCTAACGTTTTTCAAGTACACTCAGAAGAAACTCAGATAAATTAGTGGTAGCGTACTATATTTATGTTCAGTTCTTTTTGTAAAATGTATTACATTTCACCTCAACAACCTGCTCATTCCTAATATCAACAAATTAATAACCTGCTTTGATGCTATAATAAAAAATATCATTTTCAGAAGCTGGCCCAACGGTAAACTCCCCCTCCGAGTACTTTGGACCAATTCGTACGTAAGATGCGACTATTAGAGTGCGAACACATATATATACAATTTTAACGACACCCCAAAACGTGTCCTGGAAACCATGATCGATGCTCATTGACTATTCCCGACTTTAGTTCTCATCATAGGAGTCATTGCATGCAATATCGCCTTTCCTACGGGAATTTGAAAATAACATAGGCCTTAATTTTCATATTACAAAACGTTCACACAATACTAGAAAGCACGGTGTAATTATTAATTGTCTCAATAGACGCTGACACGAAGCAAACAGTCAGAGAAAGCAGCATTTGTCGCATATATAATGAAGTAACACGGAAATAAGAGCAATGTTTTGCTTTGCATTCATTGGAGAAACAGTTAGACGCGTTCTATATCGCTGCCCAGCGACCTTCATTCTGTACCAGTCTCCGTTTGATCCAACCCCGCAACGTTTCAATAAATAAATTTACACGTTTTAATGCATCGGGTGGTACAAACAGTTACATACATTTACAAATAATTGCTTTACAGTTTATTATACAAGAATGGGTTTAGTGAAACGCAAACAAAATATTTCGGAAACTCTTTAATTTGTATTGAGTATATGGAAATCATGATTTGTGGAATTTACAAGGCAGCTTTAGGCCTGTTTCACACGTATGATTTCGGTTCGGTTCGTTTTCGGTCGCTGCCGACAAGAGTGAAACGGTGCTTCGGTTATTATTCGGTACCTAATAGAAACCGTACAGCACCAAATACTCCCTCGAAGCAGGCCTGTTTCACACGTATGAGGTTCCATTCGATTCGGTTCGTTTTCAGTTCTTTTTCGATCACTGCCGAAGAAGTGCAAACTCGCAAAGGTAAGCCATAATACGAGGTTGCTAGGTCGAGGTGCAAACTCGCAAAGGTAATCCATAATACGAGGGCGCTAGGTCGAGGTGCAAACTCGCAAAGGTAAGCCACAATACGAGGC
>JAGFPH010000012.1:1611957-1626604 GCA_018207615.1 Philaenus spumarius | reverse complement strand
CGCTAGGTCGAGGTGCAAACTCGCAAAGGTAAGCCACAATACGAGGCAGCTAGGTCTAGGTGCAAACTCGCAAAGCGTAATCCATAATACGAGGGCGCTAGGTTAGGTGCAAACTTCCAAACGAGTTTTCCGCTGCGAGCTGATGATGATACATGTTAGCAGGAAAGAGGTTGAGGTGCAATCAAATTCTACTAATATTAATATGCATATATTTATTTATTCCATAAATAAAATTGCAAACAATTTACAAATTATCGTCTATGGATTTAGTGCCCACATCGGCACGAGGCCTGTGCGTGGGCACGAGTCGTGCACAACATAACTTCACAATACAAATTATGGAAAAAGAAAGAAGATAAAAAAAAGAAGAAAAATACAATTTTAAAATGTACAAGAAATCATAAATAGGTCATCACCAGAACAACAACGTCACTCCTGTGCCTACACCAAAAATTCCCCTGCAAAGAATCAGAATAGAACTCGAGATAAAAAATGAAAAGATAAAAAGAGCGACATATAGGCTAAACATAACTTATACGTACTCCGAAAAAAGTGTATATATTTCGTACACGCAGGTAGCTATTCAGCGATTTCGTGATTACACCAAAATCCCAAATAGTTAGTTGAACCCTAAAACATATATACTTAATTTTGGAAATTCGATCAAGTCAGCGGTTCAGCTGCATGATGGAACTATTACTTCGAACAGCGGAAGCAATTCGTATCATCGTATTATGCAAAGTTTTAAAAGACACAATAGAATGTTACATGTACCGTTAGTAAAACTAGGAACAATATTTGTGTACTTTGCCCGATGTTTACAATCAAACGATCTCACGTTAACAATTGACTTGTAGAACAGTGAGTGGTTTAACCATGACAGTACATTGTGACCTCATGGCTTACATGTTTACCTTGCGAAACACGAGAGTCTGCGAGGCTGCATAGCTGAGCTTAGGTCTATTATAGTACAGTACTGCTGTAATGCAATTTGTTGTCAGGGAGATAAAGGACCACGAAGTATGCTTACGTTTAGTTAATCCTACATAACTGGCAACATATACAGGATGCCGCAAAAGTCACTGCTTCAAACAAATACTGAATTTATTCTATTTATTACAGACAATATTTACAATTATTTTTTTGTTTCAAACTGTTTTCCTTCTTCATTGATGCATCTTGTAAGTCTTCCGAGAACACTGTTACATACTGTACGGCATAGTCCGTTATCACTGTTCAAATCATGGATTGCGTCGCATAATATGTAGTCTTTCAATTCGTCAATGGTCCGTGGCTTTTTAGAATAAAAATTGTTCCTTGACGACACCCCATACTAAAAATTGTCAGATTGTATTGTCGCCAACTTGACAACGCATAGGCCTGTAATACCAACATCACGGGCTAAAACTATTGTACTACTTCTTGCTGCCAATTTGTTTTTATAGAATTTTTTTAACCTACTGCCAAGTGATTTTTGCGCCACCCGGTATTTTAGCTGTAATATATATACTAATATTATAAAGAGGTAAAATTTGTTTGTTTGTATGTAGGCGGTAGATAATCTCTGGAAATACTGAACCGATTGAAAAAATAGTTTTACTAATAAAAAAGCTACACTATCTCTGAGTAACATTAGGCTATAATTAATTCCTTTTGATAAAAACATTTTTATTTGATTATTTGTAAATTAAGTCGGGGAAAATTCAAAGGTTAGGCCTAGACTGATGAACTAACACATGTATTTACATTCATTACCATAGCAATCAACTGAATAAAATAACAAATAAAACAATTAATTTTTTGCTTTAATATTTCCATTAATACCTGATTTTAATCAAATATTATGAACTTTGAATCAATTATTTGGATTTCTAACATTTAGACTAGGGTTTTATTAAAGGGTAGACCTTAGCCTAGCTGGATTTTTAACATTTGTTATAACTGCTGTTATAAAATATAGGAAATAATTTGATTTGATCATTTAAATTATTTACCATCTTAGCTTTGGGGTTAACCTATTATTAGCGAATTTCCATAGGAAAAAAGAGCTATTTCAGTGGCCCTTATGGTGAGACCCAAGGTCGGGAGTAGCAAATGAGCTCTGATCATGGTCCCCAGAACACGTTTTGGGGTGTCATTAAAATTCATATATATATATTTTTATATATGTATATATGTGTTCGCACTCTAGCGGCCGCATTTTAAGTTCGATTTGGTACACACGTTGGTTGTCTACGTCGCTCGGACGAGTACGTTAGCAAAAAATCCAACAACCGGAAGTACGTTTTTTGACCGGAAGTAACTGTTTTTTGAGATTTTACTACGAGAATGAAATTTTTTTAGAGTTTTTTCTAAAAATATAAATGTAGGATGTTATTCTGCACATTTTGTTTTTTGCGCAACCTTATTGCTCGCTTGGTTCCCCCAAAATTGACCAAAACGTAAAATACCATAAAAGTACCCGGTTCGAAGCCAAGTGGTGAAAACTCGCGAGGCCACTAGGAATAAACTACTAATATGTTGTGTATACACAGACAGCTGTTCAACGCCTTCGTGAGTAGACCTATTTCCCAAATTGTTGGTTGAAACCCTTAACCATAGGCATATAAACTTAATTTTGGAAATTTGCTCAACTCACGTCAGCGGTCCAGCTGCGTGGTCGAATTATTAATCCTACACCTTTATTATAAAGAAAATATAACATGATTATGTGTATAAAAGGTTTCCCCTAGTTATGACGTAAGTATTTTTCCCTACAGTTAACAAAGTGCGTTTTTCACACTCGCAGCAGTTTGCAAACTATAACTTTGTCCGATGGATTACCTTTGCGAGTTTGTACCTCGACCTAGCTGCCTCGTACTATGGTCTGCTTCATTTCGCTCGCAGCGGATAAACTCGCTTTTAATAGAGCACCTATTATGGCACTTTAAATTTTGGTCGATTTTGAAAGAACAAAACGGGCTATACGGCCGTGTAAAAAAAACAAAATGTGCAGAATAATCTCATATGATTATTTTTTTAGATATACCCCGAAAAGTTTCATTATAGTATGACAAATCTAAACAAAATTTACTTGCTGTCAAAAACAACCAGTGCGGGTTGTTGTTCCGGTTGTTGGATGTGTTTGGCTAACTCGTTCGACTGACGTAAAATGTGGCCGGTAGAGTGCGAATACATACTGTATATAAATGTACAAATTTTAATGACACACCAAAACGTTTTCTATAGGTCATAATCGGTGCTCATTCACTATTTCCAACCTCAGGGCTTCTGAGACTTAGAAATAGCTCGTCTTTCCTACGTAAATTCGCTAAAAATCCTACTAATTTAATTTTGTTAAGCGGCCCTCCAGCGCGTATCGGTTACTTAATTCAGAATGACCTTTAACCAGTTTTTATTGAAATGTTTATAACGCCCGCTTCATTTCAATGCTGGTAGCGACCAAACAAATCTTTTATAACTGCATATAAATTAGACTGAACAGTTCGAAGGCCGGCCGGAGTACATATTGGTATGCCAAAACAGCTAGTTGAACGGACGGAATGTAAAGCATTGGAATTCGACTGAAGGCCGAACATTTACCAATCCAACTTTATAAATGTGTATCTTAGCAACTCCTATAAAAGCAAGTGTACGTACGTCCATCCGTACGTGAGTAACAAAATAGCATAGTGATTACAGTGATTTCGTTCATCACATGTAATACTTCAATAACTAAATGACCTATTTAAGGTTATGTTTACAACTGTTAGGTTAAGTTTTGTGTTGTTATTACTCGTATATAAATACAATAATTCGACCACGCAGCTGGACCGCTGACGTGAGTTGAGCAAATTTCCATAATTAAGTTTATAGGCCTATTTTTTAGGGTTTCAACGAACAATTTGGGAAGTAGGTCTATTCACGACGGTGCTGAATAGCTGCAAAATGGTTCGCACGCCATTCCGCATATTGGGACTTGAAGATACTATCTTCAACACACAAAGCATTGCGTGCACTTCAGTATCTTTGAGGCGGGGGGGCTACATTCATTATATATTGATTAACAGCTTCCAAATTAGTCCACTGAAACGAACATAGCCTAGTAATAAAATAAAACCTAAATTCCAACCAATTAGTAAACTGATACAAGTGGTTTCTTTGATGAAACTCTTCCGGGTTAGACCAAAGTAAACAAACAGCCGTTTTTATTGAAACGTATTTTAGCAATAGAGTGACGCAATCACGGATTCAGAAATAGAACAACGGAATAGCGGCAGTTACGAGAATTTATTGTGCGGAGGAGGAGCTATTCTGCTGCGGAATTTCGTTTACAGAAGCACTGATTGAGTTAAGACGGCGATGAAAACAAAGAGTGTTTTCACCTGGCATATTATAAGATTGTTAACATCTCGCTGGGTTCGTGGATTCTTGTAGAACATTAGGCTTAAACGGAAAACGAGAAGCACTAAAACTATTAAGTGTCCGTACCAGTAAGTACAAATTGGAACGTTATTACAGATACTTTACTCTTCGTCTGTCTGCGTGTCATCAGGGCTGGATTTAAAGTTTAGAAGCTCATAAGCCCAAGAGTTTTTGCCGCCCCATTGGAGAGAGGATGTCGGTCCAACAATTATCCTCGCGAAAATAATCTTTATGAAGACAATATACATATATTATTTTACAATTATATTAACATCATACCATTAAATATTTAAAATCTCTATTGCAAACATAATATCGTAGTTGTGCATTTATAGTCGATAAAGCCAGATCCAAACTGAAAACAACGAACTGAAATGTTGTTCAACTGAAGTTTAAATCAACTTCTTCTCCAGTTTGAATTTCTGCCTGTGCCAGATCGGTTTCACAAGCTGCCTGGTGAAGTGACAGAAGAAACAGACGGTAAATTTTCACTGCTGCGTTGTTTATATTGTCATTCACAATTCCACATTCAGCAGTGCGTGAAAAAATGACGTTATTTTAGGATTCTGTTTCAAACTTTTTATTTTTTTTAACTCTCCGCCACTAGGTTTTGGTTTATGTAGACACTGTTAGGATGACTGCTATAAATTGTCACAGCCAGTTGCCTCAGCTGGTAGAGACACACTGGATAGCCAAGCGTACGACTCGAAGGAGCAGCGGCTTTCGATAGACCTGAGCACACGCTTTACCCCACTGTCTACGCCTACTGTAACTCGTTGCAAAACTACACTGAACTTCAATCAACAATAATTACGTACAAAAATAAACTGTTTATAAAAGACAATTAAATGAAGACTTTTCGTAACTCATCATAAACATTTTATTTGTTATTTAAAATTGTGCGCCTCTAGGCCAGGGCCTAGTGGTAAATCCAGCCCTGCGTGTCATTTTAAAGCTATTGGCATGAAATTAGCCGTTGCAGCACCTTCACCGAGAGAAAACAAATCAACTCATATAAAAGCGAGTGTACGTCCGTACGTACGCAACTAACAATATAACAGCTGATTTCACCCATTATCTGTAATACTTCAAAACCTAGCGCAGATTAAACTTACGTCAGCGGTTCAGCTGCGTAGTTAAATTATTTAAAAATTATGAATAAATTTTACCAGGAGGCCTTTACAAGACTTTAACAAAATTTCAAACTATTAAAGTCCTGGGACGGCTTAATATTTTCCAAACCATTACATATGAAGCTACATTTAAAAGCTGGCACATTGTTACTGGGCACCGAAAACTTTTTTAACACGTATTCAGTGGAGAGCTACCTCCTCTGGCCCACAAAGATTCAGAAGAACATTTTTAATTAGAGCATAAGCCGAGTTGCACATCAAATTAAAGGTATTTATTTGTAGAACACAATGCCCCAAATCCGACCACAAAAGGTTCATTCTACCTAAATTGACGGCTGCTTAACATTTATAATAAAAGTAACAATTTCCGCTGGTTTTTTTATTCTTTTATCAATATCTTTAAAATAAGATATTACTCGATGGGGGTCGCCATTTAAAAATTTTAAGCTGACCGCAAAATTGTCCAGGGTATAAAGAATTTTAAAGATAAATTTTTAAAAGGTAACAATAGAGAAACGAAATTCAGTACATCTTCATACGGCTAAATAATGCACTTTTTGGTACACCAACCAACTTAGACTCTGCTCCCAAAATGAAAAATTTTGGGATCAGCTCGACGTTTTTTAAAGAAAATGAACAGCGGAAATGAGAGGTTTTAACACAACACCTATTAAAAATAGAGGCTATCCAACGTTGTTAATTAATAAATGTTAAACAGTCGCCGTTTTAGTTAAGGCTCTTCTTTACCTTGAAGAAAACTCCCGAGTGTACAGTATGATTTTAATACAAAAGGTCTGACTGAAGCCGCAAAATCGTTGAAACATGCATTCATAATAACGTGTTTCGGATTCTATTTATAAATTAATAATCTGGGAAACTACTTTAAGTTTTAAAGACGGCTTTATATTTTTTCCGTGTTAGCTTAAAATATGGAAATTATTGCTTAAAACTCCCAAAAAATGCGTTAAAAATAATCGATTTTTACTCAGTTAAACTGTTGATTAAAAGGAGTTGCCGTCGATTTCTTTCAATTATGAGATATAAGACACAAGCACAAAGCTTTTAAGAACAATTTAAGATGTTCCATAACTTTTTAGGTTGAAAAACGGCGTCCGAAACACGTTAGTACGAAGTGCATATTTTTGCTGTTTTACGCAAGGTATAGAAGACCCTTAAGGTAACCATTTTGAAGTAGGATTGGCGACGTTGTGTTGTACTAATAAAGACCTTTAATTTGATGTACAACTCAGCCTATACTCTCAATTAAGATTTTCTTCTTCTGGGCTTCTCCAGATGAGGTAGAGGTCTTAAAACTCACGACCATATACATACATCCTCTTTACCTAGTATATTTGTCTAAAAAATCACATTGACAACGATTACAATTTCAGTTGTGTTTATTTTGCCGCATACTGTGCTTCTCTCGCCTGTAGTATGTGGGCGTGTGTGTCCTTGCAACTTTTAACATTAGATCATTATATTTATTATAGTCTAGAGAGAAAGTCTGAATAACTGGGCTCTTGTGTTGACTGCAATTAAGAGGAAATCTTATCAGTAAACTGATTTATAATGTAATTAGTCCAGTCTTATCTTAATAATACTGTGCCAAACTATCAAACCTCTATAGGCCTATACTGTAATTAATTAATTTTAAAATTATAAGAACGCAATATAAATAATTTAATGACGCAGCTGAATCGCTGGCGTGAGTTGAGCGAATTTTCAAAATTAAGTTATATGTTTTACGGTTTCAACCAACTATTTGGAAAATTGGTCTACTATGAAGGCACTTAAAAGCTGACTGCGTGTACACTTGTACACATTATATTAGTAAAATTTTGTTGCCCCTCAGCCTCCAGCCAGGGTTTACGCGTTGTTTCGTTCCGCTCGCAAAACCTCGCTTTCCGAGTTGCACATCGACCTTGTGGACTCGGATTAGGGACTGCTTCGCTTCGCTCGCCCCGGACAAACTCGTGAAATCCGGCCGTCAGCCTCGATTCAGAAGATGGAAAATTCCTTACGTGGATGTAATTGAATTGCGAAAGGGTTTTTATATCATTTAAGAATATAATTACACACATTTAGCTGTATAGCTTGTAGGAAGTTAATGCAATTTGTTTTTATTGTATAGGGATAGCTACCCTATTTTAATCTCTTTGATTGTAGTGCCCATATTTTCTAAACAATCGTAGTACTAATATGTGTAAATTGTCCAATTTGTAGTGAAATTTATAGAAAGTGTATAAATGATTATTTAATTTTATGGGTAGTTACCCCATTTCATCCCTTTGACTTAAATAATCGAATTACAAAGGGTTTTTTATAATACTTAAGAATAATATTATAAATTTTACTTGTAGGAAGTTATGCAATTTATTTTTATCGTATAAGGCTACCCCATTTCAATCCCTTAAATGTAACGAGTAAACACTCCTGACAATGTTATGGATAAACTGTGAAAGTTTTAGTGAAATAGTTTTTGAGTCCATAGAGGACAAAGAAACATTCATTGCATACTGTGCGTGCCGCTATAACTCCTCAACCCCATGGTACGGTAGCCAAGAAGAAGGTTTACGTGTTGGAACTGCAGGGGTTGGGTTCGGAGCGCATCGCGAACTTCTTATGGAAAGTCGGTGGACAGCTGGGAATCAAGTGCCAAAGTGAATCGACTGACCAGAATGTTCTAGACGCTTCCAAAATATTTCCAGAATGTTCTAGTATGTTCAAGGTTTTTGGAGAATGTTTTAGAATATTATAGTTATAGAATCTTGCAGGAAGGTTTTCAACGGGCTATGAAGCTAACATAAAACTTTGGACAAATTACTATTAAATCATTTACAGGAGAGAATAAACGGTATCAGTTAACTGACACAAACTTTCTCCCAACTTACTGTAGTCAAAATAATATTGTTTTTAATCATTTTATTTACTACTTTGTAGAACAAAACAAAAAAATAATATTCTACCTACGTCAATCATATAAAAAAATTATTGTCCCAGGCGGGATTCGATCGCGCGACCTTTGAATTACTGGCCGTGATCGCTACCGTGGTGCTACCCCGTGCGGCCGCTGCCGCTATGCTAGATTGACAACACAAACTTGTTTATTTTTAAACATTTCCCCATAATTATAAAACGCCGAAGTTTTGATAAAAGCGGATGGTGTCATTTTGTTTGGCATCTTAAGCACTATAAATACTGAAAATTTTATCAAAATCGTTAGAGCCGTTTTTGAGAAATTTGCATTTTTGTCGTTTTTATGGGTTTTTAGGGGTAAATTACCCTTAAAAATTAAAAATTCAAAAAAATGAAAAAAACGCCTGGAGATATTAGGGTTTAGTACCTACATACCAAATTTCATGAAAATCGGACCAATAGTGTCCTCTCTGGTCGTGTATACATACAGACAGATACCACTCTAAAAAACACTTTTTTGGGTTCAGGGAGCACCAAAACAAAAAATTCCACTAAAAATATTTTTAGGTTCAGGGAGCACCAACACAGATAATTGCACTAAACAATTTTTGGGTTTCTGGGAGCACCAAAACAGATAATTCAACTGAAAATTCAAATTCGAACATTTTTACGAAAACAATACTTTCTCCATATACTACGTATAGGGTGGAGAAAGTAAAAAACACTTGCATTTCAATTGTTTACGTCTAAGGTGGAAAATATTGTTCGAATAAAATAGTTTAGGTAAAGCTACTCGTAGACGTGAAATGCACCTCAAAGAACTAGAAATTATGAGTTGAATAGTTTAAAACTCCTAAAACATGACCGCTTTACAAGGTCGGTTCCAGATTAATTTCATATTTGCATTGCGAATGTTGCCATATGACTTGTTACATTACGTTCCCTTTTCTGGAATCGTTTTTGTAGTTACGTAACCCAACAGCGAATAGAAATCAACTCAATTCAATTGCTTTCCTCTCCTCAACCCTTGCTCGTACCTTTCATACAACATCTCCAACTCCGTGATCTTAAATTACCTTATTTAAACTTCATTCAATACAAAGTTCTCGTATATTAAGTACTAGGGGCCCCGCTCCGCTCCCGCTCGCTTCGCTCACCAACTCCGGCGGCAACCCATGGCGAAGCCAATGCAAAGAGATTATTGTATAATCGGTGACTTATACAAAGCTAATATAAGACATGGATCGAAATAGACACGACTATTTCCAATAATTCGAATTGCGGCATGCATTTCGAACAAATTTTGATATTACCAACTAAAGAAAACAATATAATGAAATATGTAACACCAGATGTTTGACATATAATACAGTATGACTTAACAAAATGACTCATGCTTTTACCTAATCTAAAAAAAACCGTTAGTTGTGAAGAATAATTACCTGTTTCTAGATTTGCCAAATTGGTTGCAAATAAACTTGTTTTGGTCACTGTAGGCCTAACCTAAAATTATGTTAAATGTTTGAATTAAATTATAATACTGTAAGTAATTTTCGTAGATTTTTTGTGTTTTTGCTTTTAGTTTGTTAAAAAAACTGTTGGTTGTGATGAATAATACACTAATTGTAAATTTGCTTAGTTGGTTGATTTGGTATTGAATGTAAACAAACATGTGATGTTAAGCTTTTGATCAGAACAGCTGTTTTATCTGATATAGGGATGTCAGCAAACCCCCGAATGTTCACTAATTTTACAAAATCCTTTCTTAGCATGCGTTTATGACCCCATAAAAATATTCTTTCGATTTTCGTATTTGTAACTTCAGTAGTTTTTGCTCTACGTTCATTCTATGTCAGTCATTCATTCTGGATAAAGCCGCTTACATATTAGAGGTAAGTTGCTTCTTATGGCCAATGCTGCTAAATACAAATTGTCCAGACGTCGCCGATGGTGGAAAATGCGACTGTATAAAAAACGTAGAGGCTTGGAATTTTTAGATGACTTAAAATTACAAAAACTAAGTGGCAACTACAAAAACTTCACTTTAATGTCACCTTATCATTTTTTTTTTTTATATTTAGTTGTTTTTTTGACGTGCAGAACATCTAGCAATGTAACGATTTTCGACTAAGTCCGATATACGATCAGAGACCTCTCTCTCTCTCCATTCTTTCTCCAAAATATGAGACCCCCTCCATTGAACTAGTCTTTGGCGAACTCTCCAAATGTTCGTCGAATCTCTCTCTCCTCCAATGTTTGCTAGAAGGTGCACGAGTCTTATTTATATAAGTATGCATGCTTTGCAAAATACCCCGATTTAGAGCACATCGAATACGGGACTACACTTGGCGATGCTTCTCGAGATTCATGGATAGATTCGAGTCAAGAGTATTCGTCTCATATTTTAGTTATCGCAAGCCCATTATTTCTGCCTTGGAATACGATAACATTGAAGAAGATAAGAATACACATGATCATCCGGAGCAATCTATATATATTGTATATAAATAAGGAACATCTGTGGTTAAGTATGATCCAATTTGTAAGTGTGTTCGCTAAGCACCCCCAAACCGTTTACGGATGGGACCAAATTTGACATAGTAGAGGGAAGTAAAAATTACTTCAACAATTTACATTCAAGCGATTAAAATACCTTAAACCAATACACCTTTGTTCCCATGACAATTGAGAGTTGAAATTTTGACAATTGTCTCTACGTGATACATAACAAAAATTAGATCCCTCGTAATTTAGTTATTTGCATTTAAGGGATGAAAACCACCCCCTAAAATAATTAATATTCGTTACTTTACTTCCCTTGAAGCTATAGAGCTGAAATTTGATAAACATTATTCTTATGTGACAGAAGAATGAAACACTATTTACACTTCGATTAATTGAGTCTAAGTAGTGAAAAGGGATAACTACCCTTAAAATAAATTGTAATTCCTACCCTTGCTATAACGCAAATAATGTACATAAAATTACACTTGCGTGTAATGTTTTGCTATAAGACTTAATATATACACGATACCGGAATTCCTTTAATTTATTTATTCACATCTGCGAGCGAAGCGCGGGTACCTCGTAATACCTAAAAAACTTACCATTGCTAATAGCTGATACATTAACTGCAGCTTACCTGGAACAAAAAAGTAAATATTAGTTACAAATTTAAAACATTAAAAAATTGAAACATTTATCTTGCACAGTTACGATAGTGGGCTAATTTGTTTGACTTTTATTTTTATATACTTTTTAGGATTTTGCTCATTAAGAACAAAAAGCAAAGCCACGGTACCTATAATCATACCTTAAACTGATTAGATTTATTAGCATATCAAGGTAGGTACAGTATTTATTATATTTTTGATATTAATAAAGGTAACTGACAGTGTTACCAGATCCATAAACATTAATAATTAAGAGGTAATAGCAAAAGATCTGGTGTTTCCAGATCTATCAACAATACTCACTAAAGCAAACTGACAGTGTTACCAGATCTATCAACAATAATAGCAAGAGTTAACTGACGGTATTACCAGATCTATCAACAATAATTACAAAAGCTAACAGGCAGCGTTGTCAGATCTATCAACATAAAACACGAAAGCTAACGGACAGTGTGGTCAGAACTATCAACAATAATGACACAAACTAACAGATAGTTTTGCCAGATATATTAAAAATGATGAAGAAAGCTAACTGACGGTGTTGTTAGATCTATCAACAACAATAACAAAAGCTAACTGACAATGTTGCCAAAACTATTATCATTAATCACTTAAATTAACTGGCAGCGTTGACAATTAATCAAGAAAACTGAGTGTTGCCAGATCTATCAAAAAAATCGCGAACACTAACAAACAGTGTTACCAGATTAACAACATAATCACGAAATTTAACTGGCAGTGTTGACAATAATTAACCAAACTAACTGAGTGTTACCAGATCTATAAACAATCATCACGAAAGCTAACAAACAGTACAACCAGATTATCAAAATTAAACACGAAAGTGAACTGACAGTGTTGACAATTAATCAACATTAATCACAAAACTAACCGAGTGTTGCCAGATCTATCGAAAATCGTGATGAAAGTTAGCTGACAGATACTCCGCAACTGAACCATCTTGTATTTTTCATTGTCTTTTAAATAAAGCTGTGAAGACAATGGGGTGTATTCTTTTGTATGGTGGTTTCGCGAGTTTTTTTTTTAGAGGGTTACTCACAGCTAAATCAATACGATAAATATCCGTAAAAATAATGTAAAAATTAATATTGTTACAATAAATTATTCTCTAAGGATCCTCTGACGAAAGATTCCATTTCAGAACGTGTGTAATATTCGCGGTGACTTGTTTAGTTTTTCCCATTAAACAGATAATAGAAGCTCCATTTTCTTCTCTCCCCCTCTGTTTGGATGGCGAGACAATGACATTTTCTGCTACACAAGTAGAACAAACGTTTTGACAACAAAACTCGTCGTCCTTGCTAGAACTTTAGCCTTGGTCAATGAATCATTCAACCTAGTCTCCGCCCACTATAACCTCTACTTCTATGTATTCATTAAATATGTGGGATTATTATACTGGGAATCATAGCTCACCTGGGGACGATCGCACTACCCATTGTATTCAAACTGGAATAGATAAAACTTTCCTTGTAGCCATCTCTCACAGGTAAAATATGTAGTTACTTAAATGTCTTGATTACTAACAATAAAATTAGTAAATTTGACCACTACTAAATTATTTTTTTCACACAAAATAATATAACTGCAATGCCCGTATGATTTATTTACTCTCTACTGATGTTTTTTTTACCACAGAAATTGTATTTACATCTTTTACACATTTTACTTTCGCACTATTAATTCTATAGTATAGAGAAAGTATAGCCTAGTGATCGCAAACAAATCGATACTGAGTTTTTTGCGGAAATATCCGTTTTGGGACCCCCTAAGTCCGAAAAAGTTTTTTTTACAAAATGTATGTCTGTATGTATGTTAACAAAGCTAGAGAGAAAACTATTCGATCGATTTCGAACAAATTTTCCACCAAACATGTCAATTAGGCCTGTATGGATGCACGAAAAAAGGTTTTCACAAATTTTGAAAACCATCCCCTTTTTTGGCCAAAAAATCAGTTATTTTTTTATAAAAAACGGCTCTAACGATTTTGATAAAATTTGGCTTATTTGTAGCCCTTAAAAAACGCATCTTTCTAAAAATTCTCGTTTAGCTAATAATAATAATAATATTTATTAGTTACTCTCCTACTTTAATGTATCCCTACTTTAATACAATTACGAAGTCACAGTGAATCTGTTTAGTAAAATATGTTTGTGAGAAAGTATGTGACTCTGTGACAGTTCCTGGTACCAAACAGTTTCTGGTGACAGTTTATTAATATTAAATTACAGGAAAATAATGGAACCGAAGGTCGAGGTGCAAACTGAGCCGAGACTGAGGTGCAAACAAATTCTACTAATATATTTCGCACACACAGGCAGCTATTCAGCGCATTCGTGAGTACACCAATTTAACAAATAGTCGGTTGAAACCATAAAACATATGAATTTAATTTTGGAAATTTCCTAAACTCACGTCAGCGGTTCAGCTGCGTGCTCGAATTATTTTCCTTCCGATCCTCTCCTACAAAAGTTTGCCCATCACTGGTTTAGACATAGCCTAGGAAGTTTAGATAGTATTTTGCTAGACATATGAATCTATAATTATCAAGATCATTTACTGCATTGCACATAATATTAGAGAACAACCAGCTGCAATTATACAAAGAACATTCCTACTTTTTGAAATGTTCGTTCACAGTTGAAACAGTATATAACATGCTCACATCGCTCACAATAAGGTAAATATACGTTAATGTACACGGTTAAACTAACTTTAGAGTAAATTCAAGTTTATAAATAATCCAAACATGATCCGTATCGTAACGTGATCAAACAGCGAATAAACTAAATTTAATTTCCACGATAATTACAAATATATGACAGCTCAAATAAGATAAATATAATTAATAGTGACTTTGTGTTTGCTTTGATCACTAAATAATACCATAATTAATGACCCGGTACGATCATAGAAACGTATATTTCATATTTAAAACCTACGTCATGTGTAAAACTGGTTAATTATTGGTTGAGTCATGAAGTAGGTGATGCTGGGAAG
>JAGFPH010000012.1:1585349-1603361 GCA_018207615.1 Philaenus spumarius | reverse complement strand
CGGCCTCGGATTATGGACGGCGCTTTGCGAGTTTGCATTTTGACCTGGCGTCCTCAAATCAGAAGCAGCCCCCAAGATAAAATCTCCCACTTGGTGAACTTAATCAAATATATCAAATAAGGATTTCCATTAGAAATTTTAGTTAGCCGTAAAAATGGAAAAACGGCTGATCACGATTTTAAAACCACCAAGCAAAATAGACAATCCTTTAAAATCACGCATTTTTTGTTATCTTCGTTAGAAACCGAGACATCCAGCTGTGTCCAGACATTTTCTGCACACTGTATAGTGGGCTATTATATTAAACTAGAGGGCTTCGCCAACCCCCCCCCCCCCCCCTCGGCGAAGCAAATACAAACAGATTATTGTATACTATGATATTTTCACGATAACGACAGATAATATTGATTAGGACAGAGAATTCTTTATTTTTATGTAGAAGAGAGGCAATTTTCAAGTTATAAAATATGACCAAAATGTGATATGGTAAAGCAGTGTTTCATACTAGTTAAATAGGCCTGGTAAAGAATAAAGTTGGCATAACTTTAATACTGATATGTGTTTGAATTATAATTTGGTAAGCAGTTTTCGTTGTTACTTTTTAATATTACCTAACGTAAAAAAACTGTTAGTTGTAAAGAATTACCTTATTCTAAATTTACCAATTCAGTTGCTATAGTAATAAATCTAAACATTTTCAATAAACGTGGGTTGGTTTTCAGTATAGGCCTAACATAAAACTGTTTTAAGCTTTGATTCAGATTAGCTGTTTTATTTGTAATAAGTAATAACAGATGTTAGAATACAGTAAGCTTTTTTCGTTTATGTTTGTTTTTACTTTGTTATTCTAACTTAAAAAACTTTTTTTTTATATTTAACTGATTCTAAATTTTCTAAGTTAGTTGCTATGGTAATGAATATAAATGCATTCAACAAACGTGTGTTGGTTCAGAAAAGACCATACCTAGAATTGTATTGCTAAGCTTTTGATTCAAATCAGCTGTTGTATCACTTACAGGGCTGGGAGTCAACCCCCGTAGTATTTTGACCATTTTAAACCTTTAAAATCAACATTTTGCAAAATCCTTTCTTAGTGCACTTCTACATAGTTAGTAGTATGAAGGTACTCTGAAAATTTTAAGGCTCTAGCTATCATAGTTTTGGCTGTACGTTGATCAGTCAGTCAATCAGGACGTCTTCTTTTACATATACAGATAACTGCCATTTTTTAAAGAAGAATTTATACGTTTATTTGTTTAAACTCAATAACAGTGCCTGCATAAATTGTTAAAGGGAATGGAAAAAATATTTTTACGTTTCATTCTGTAACTTAGTTCAGCATAGTTGGTATACTTGTTTATAAAACCTGAATCGGCTGACAAATCAAACAAGGTATAATAACCTTGCACAACCTGCTAAATTGTATTAATATTGAAAGTTTTTGCGTTTCCTGAAAATTTACTTTTTTCGTCGCATAATGCGCCTTTTTTTTAAACTACTGGATGGTTTTGTTTACGAAACTTGGCTCACTTCGAGCCTTAATTTAAAACCGCAATTTTTGGTTCGAACGGAATTTTAAATATTTATGGAAATAAAACTGCTTGTCAAAGTAGATTGAAAAAATTGTATCTTAAAAATTAAGTTTCATATTTTTAAAACCTTTTTAAAGTAATGTATTAAATCAAATGATTAGTGTAAAAAGTTTTATTATAATTGGTTCACTAGTTTTTAAAAAAACTGCATTAATATTAACATTACTGAGATAGGCTTTCCCGCTCCCCTTCAAATACTTAACTATCTGTAAGAACAATCTGTCTTTTTAAAAACCATCTGTTAGGATAAATTTCCTTCGCAAGCAGGTTTCCCTTAATTATGGCGACATCTGTTTTGCCACTCGCAGGTGGTATTTCTATAGACGTTTTAGGCCATCATTGCTTGACTTCTATGTTGTGGTGAATAAATAGGCCAGTAAAAACTATATAGGCCTATATAAGCGGCATTGTCCTGACTGACCAACCGGCATGGAATAGTGTAAATCAAAAACTACTTAAGATACAAATACGAAAATCTAAAGGTGCATTCTTATAGGGTCATAGACGAACAGAAAGAAAGGATTTTGCAAAATTTTAATTTTAAATTGTAAAAATAGTGGAAATACGAGGCTTCACTCCTAGCCCTATAAAAGATAAAACAGCTGATTCAGATCAAAGTTTAGCAGCAATTTACAAGCACTACCATAGCAACCAAATTAGCCAATTTAGAAATGAGTTAATTATTCTTCACAACATACGTTTTTTTATTCAGCTTTTTTACGTTAGGTTAACAAAATAAAAGCAATCACAAACAAAATGTCAACAATAAGGTTACTGTATTATAATTCAAATATAATTTGTTACATATATTACTTATTATATATATACAACAGCTGACTCGGATCAAAAGCTTATCACAATTTTAGGTTATGGCTATACTGAACCGACACACATTCCTTAAAAGTATTTACATTTATTACCATAGCAACCTTGGCAAATTTAGAAACTGTTACCGTAGTTACTTTTAACAACCAACAGCGCTTTTAGGATAGGTTATATCGCTCCTGGATTACGTTTATTATATACAAAATCCTGTCATTCTCACAAAACACAGGGTCCTACTGATTTAAAAATGGTGTTCCTTATCAAACAAACTCATTAAGGAATTCAACATTTCAAGCGTCAGATAATTTATGTGTAAAAAAATGTGCAGCTTTATTTCTTTAGTTTATAAAGACAAAAGGGTCATTCCGTATCAAATGACCAAATAAAAAACAAATTTTGAACCTGCAGAATTCTGAAATGTCCCAGATTTACAAGATTTTTGTATATAAGTTATAGCCTATACCACCTAAATACATTACAAATAATTGTTTTCATAATTTTAACTATGTACCTTATCGATATTTCGTAGTTTGTTTTTTAATTAATTTTTGAAAAATCAGAATTTCACAATGTTTTGGATCACAAAAATGCTCGTAGATTTACAACCAATGGCGTTAGAGGGATGTTGGATAGCTCATTGTAAAGCGTATTGCATGTGCTTTCATTTGATATGACAACCTCAAAACAAAAACATCACAATCGGTAGTAAATCTACGAGCATTTTTGTAATACAAAACATTTTGTATAATCCTGTAATTTCCGTAATTTTCAAAAATCAATAATTATTACAAAAGCTACTCAAATAAAAAATATAGCCTACGGATGTCTTTTTTAAGTGGATTACCATTGGTATCTTGTAAACTATAAATCTGACAGAAAACTTTAAAGGAAAACCTTTCCTCATTTTTTGAGAAATTAAACAATATGTAGTTAAATACAAAAATATCTTCCGCTCAGTTTGGGTGTTTTTAAAACTTTATACAGCTATTACTTTTAAACGGTTAGTTTGTAAAAAAAAAACACCAAGAACAAAAAAAGTCTTAAATTAACTTGTAAAATCCAAAATCATTATAAAATACAGAGTGTTCCATAAGAAATTCGAAAGTTGACCGCCATATTGGAAAATGGTGGCCATTTACAAATATTTTAACTACATTATTGTTTAATTTCTCAAAAAACAAGGAAAGGTTCCACTTTTAAAATTTGCTGTCACATTTCTAGTTTACAAGATACCAATGGTGGCCCATTTAAAAAAGACACCTCTGCATATTAGTAGGTAATGTTGGTACGACTAATACACACAAATCATGTAAATCTGGGACATGCACGTTCAAAATTTATTTTTCATTGGGTGATTTGATAAGGAATGAGCCTAATTCTACTCGATACTCTCAACTGTACACAGTTTGATCTACCGGAGGCTATCACAAAATATTAGCACCTTACCGACCTACTTAAACCTATATTGGTATCAACTTTAATTATTCAGTTACTTAGTGATATATCCTAAACTAAAGTATGCGGTATCGAACTTTCTAAACTATCGATAGTGCATTCGTGTCGACATCAATTTTCCAAATAGACCATCTTACTTTCTACAATGCACAATAATAATTAGGCCTTCGAGGGTAATAAATGAGAGCTTTCGAAATATTTAATAATATGTCGTGACATCTAGTATTAATACTTTTCAAGGCGTTTATTTCACGGAAAATAGCCTACAATCGTTAAGTTAATTATCAGGGAACCTAGTCTATTACTATTACAATAGGCCTAGATTTAACCTGTACATTATCTAAAGTAGTAGAGTCCAACATCATCCACAATATTGATCGTCGGCATAGTCTACACTAATAGAGCCAGTGAGTTTTTTTGCTTTGCGTTTTTGATTTCGTCGATGATTTCTTCTTCTGCATTGGTTTACACTCGTACATAATAATATTAGGTACACACGTACAATATATACCAAAAGTTTAATGTAACAGCTGATCGTAAAAGAAGAAGAGATCAACGACATAAAATAGGCAGTGGTTGGTAAATTGAAAGGCTCATTGTATGGGCTTTATTTGATATGCAACGTGACCAACTTTTAAAAGAAACCAAATGTTATACTGTACTACCTGTTTTCAAAATTCTGAAAACCTCAAATACACCATCTTCATTTTTCAAAAAAATTTATAATATTCAGACAATATTGGTTGGATTTATGCCAAATTTCAAGGTGAAAAAATGAAGGGAATATGAATAAATACAATTTAGAAGTTAAGTAGGATCTATAAAAATTCTTGCATCATAGCCTTTGCAGCATCATTGCAGTTTAATATTAGGCCTAAACACTTTCCATATTTAAAGGCTAAACTACACTTCTACAAATCTAACCTAAACATTTTTCTCAACATTAATGTTATGTTAAGCTTAGTTATTTAAATGGTTGCAATTTATATACATTATTTTGAATACATTTAATTTCAGTTTATACTGTATACTGGTATACAATTCTAAATGCAGTATTTATAATTAAAGTGTTATCCTGCAGTCTTATATTAAGCCAATGTCTACATATTATGTAGTAGGAATATTTAAACTTTTTTTTTAATCTAAGAAACTGTTTTTGATATTTGCAAAGTTTATAGGCAAAACATAAACAATTTTGAAAAATAATCTGACTAACTGAGATGGGGGCCCTAAACTTACAAAATTTTTGTTTTTGTATTTTTATTTACTAGTACCACTAAACATTTTTACCATTAAAACTTATTTTATCAAACAATGCTGTCAATAACACCCTTTCAAAATGGACTACTTAGACACTTACTTTACAAGTTTTTGACAAAAAGTTGTTTAAAAAATCACTATTATTACCAAATGCTTTTGAATTTTTACAACTGGTTTTAACAACAGCCTTACATCAGAGGTTTCACCTTAAAATATTTTTAATTACAAATAGCCTACAGCTTCATTAACACCTCCCCAAAAAAGAACCCATTCTGGATGTGTGAGTGTAGCCTACAACTGACCAATAAATTTGTTTGACTACTTTTGGTAAACAATTGTATGAGTTATCATAATGAAATTAAACCTGTAAATATAGTTCTTCCGGGCCAAATTTTGATCCATTATACACCCCAAATATTTTAAAACCTAATTTATACTTTTTTATTACAGAACAGGAACATACAAATAAATTATTAACCAAGGCTATTACATATACAAATTATTATTTTACCCATGGGTTTTAAATGATTTTTAGTAGGAGTAATATTTCATTGGCCAACCAGGAAGTAAAATTAGTGATTTAATATAAACCCACCATTCCAAAAAAACACAGATTGAAATATAAATTACATTTCATTGGATTAACTAACCTCAAAACTCAAATAAAATATTTTAATACAACATAAACATAAGGTAGGTACTCCGCAACCATTTAAAAAAAAGACTGTTTTACAAAATATTTAAATATTTAGGCTTAAACAGGTTTATCATTTTTTCCGTTAATAAATCTAATAGGCTACATTTTAAAAATAGGCTAGGCCTAATCAAGCCAAAGTATTGTTGTAGTCCTATTTAAATTACAAATCGCGTTTAGGTTTTAAACGAGTAAGTCCTTATTTTCTCTATTGCCCTTTTATACCTTATTATTCAGGATTACATTATTCAAATACCTGTTTTGCAGGGGGGAGACAGGTGAAACAAAAGGTTGCATGAATATAGTACACCTAACCTATATCCTAAGGCATTCTTAAAGCTTGGTCGAAATACTAACTAAAACTGTCCCAACAAATTACCCTTGTCCAAACGCATACGAATCTGCACAAAATTAAAATTATACACAACATTATAAATGTTGTCCACCTGAAAGGTGTATAAACAAAACTCATGAAAACTTTCAAACAGAAGTAGAACAACACACAATTACCAGTTTATTACAATTAATACAGCGTTCTTACCTTTTAAATATACATCCTAGGATCCAAAATAAACACTTAGTAATCCAAACAATAAGGTTATCACTAACACAAACACACAAATTGTTGACAATTTACCGTAAACATAACCAAACAACCGACACAGATACCAGTAGACATGTTTTCAGGCGCGCGGCACAGCGTCAACTTAACGGAAGTTTTCAAACAGTGCTGCCAACCTGAAGGAACGAAATTATGTAACGCTACCTGGCCACGATAATTAATACTGCAACGATAATACAAAAATGTAATTGCCGCGCATGCTGTTTGTGTTTGTAAATCAGTTTTAAGTCATCATTAAACATAGTCTAGTAAAGTTTATTTACATTCAACGAGAAATTATAAAATTTTCTTTGGTAGACCATTCAAAAATATGTTGATATTCAAACGAAAACAATATTTATGTTTATTAGTACTTTTTAATACAATATTAATTTTTATTGTTGCCCATAATATAACGATTGTCTAAAAAATCTGGATTTGGCAAATAAATATTTCGAAGGAGAGTATTTTATTATAAAATCCAACATTCGACGGCTTTTCGTTATGGTAAATTTATTTATTTAGTCAGCATTGCCTTTTTGACAAATATCAGAATTTGTATAGAACAAGAAGTCGTATACAATTTACACAGTGCCGTATTGGATCCGTGTTCCATATCAGTGTAAACAAAATTCTTCTGTGGATTTAAATAGAGGGGTTTCCACACTCCCTGACGTGTCCTTATCCGTTATCCGTCCTTAGTATTGTCAGAGCGTCAGTACCCCATTCCGTGCTTTTAAAATTAATTCCCACCGATATTTTTAGAATTTCTCTGACTCGATTTTTGTTTGTTTACAATGAATGACGAATTGAGTGTATCAGGAAATAACCTTTTTTATACGATCTATCTAGTCATATATTGACTAAATATAGATAGATCGTATACAAAAAAATTTACCGGAAGTAGACCAAATTTTTGACAGGAAGTAAAAAATGTTTGAGTTTTTTCGTACTAGAATTAATTTTGTTTGAAGTTTTCTTTAAAAAAAATAGACATATGAAATAATTCTGCACATTTAGTTTTTTTACGCGACTTTATAGCCCATCTGGTTCCCCCAAAAACAATCAAAACGTAAAATACCGTAAAAATACCAGAATTAAATCCACGGCTTTTACCTTGGTGACCGATGGCAATATATTTGGTACATGCTGGCAGCACCTTCGTGAGTAGACCAATTTCCCAAATAGTTGTTTGAAACCCAAAAACACTTATAAATTTAATTTTGGAAATTCGCTCTACTCACGTCAGCGGTTCAGCTGCGTGGTCGAATTATTTAAAATTGTTAATGATCTTAAAAAGTGTTAATTTAAAAAAATAATAATGTGATTTCCTTTCTGTCTATAATATTTAAAAATTCGCAACCAAAGGTTATAAATTTTCCATTTAAAAAAGTTATAGAAAAGTTATGGAAAAATAATAATAAATATAATTTTAACTGTCAATGTACTTACCGACTTTTTGTGTTAACGAATCCAACAAAGAAATTTCAACACTCTATATCATCTATATATCTATACCATGAGTCACTTCCTATGTATATAATAATATACTTGAAAAGAGATGACGAAATATTTATAACAGAAATTTTGGTAGGCCTATTGTACTATTAAAAATTAAACAATGATTTGAAATTATAGTTTGGACTTATTCAAATTAACTGTTAGTTTATTAAAATTATACTAAAAGTATTCAAATGACAAAATAAAAACCGTTAAAATCTCACCGATGTACAATATACTCCCTCCACGCTCTGACTTGTGTCTACGCAAAAAGTTGCGTGACGCGAGATTTCAGAAACATAGTCAAGCGAAAGTGACCAACGAGCCAATAGAAGTTATCACTTCAAAAACAAAATTGTTCATATGAACATAGGTCCGGAAAATCTTTGTTTTCGAGTTACAGCCATTTTGTTTTTTTACAAAATACTTAATATTTTTGGAAATAGAAAAGATATTGACCTCAAATTTGGTGTACATATTTTTTACGTGACCGTTTATCACTGTACAAAAAACCAGAACGTACTACTTTCCAAAATTTTCAAAATGGCGGCCGTTTGAAATGTTTAATGTCAAATATTTCAAAAACCGCTAACTTTACAAAAAACAAAACAAAAAATGTACATTATCAATGACATCCCTTTACGTGTTCTGGGGACCATGATCGGTGCTCATTAACCACTCCCGACCTTAGGTCTCTGCCATGAGAGTCAATGCAATAGCTCATCTTTCCTATGCAAATTCGCTAATAAACACTTTGTACAATAATCTAATAGGCCTACATATAACTATGCAGCTCAGCTTATGTGGATAGGTACCGGTAGATTACAAACGGTTTATGCAAATCTCTTTCATCAATAAATAGTCTATTATATAATCAAGGCTTTAAATGGCATGTAAAGAGCCTTGGTATATAGGTGCGTACTACAATAATACTACAAATCTGCCTTTACCTAACCACACCCGCATATTTTTGTAGTTTTTATGCGTTAGAGTCTGACCTTCAAACATTTGAATCGATTATAATTTTATTAGTGATTAGTGTATGGGTCCAAGAGACTGTATACCAATTCTTCTCAAACGGTCTTCTGCCACTTTCAAATTAATCCATCTTGGTATAGCGTGAGTTTGCCTTGTTCGGTTGTATCATAGATCATGAATAATAAAATAGATCATGCATGCATACGAGGGCTGTGTGCCGAAAAAAAGGTTGTCGGGAAAATAGTGCATGATCGCGCCGCGAGGTAGCGCTAGGGAGAAATCATTGGTAGCATTGGTGTTTCACACAGCTTCCGTCGGTCGTTTCCCCAATAGATATCGTCGAATTTCCAGTGGAACGAAATATTGCATTGGATCGGAGTGTTATTAGGTTATCCAAATACAATGGTTGTATGCAATTATTTTTTGGTGATGTTTGTGTGTTAAATGATAGTTTCGATAGTTAATTAGTTTTTGTTTCAAATAACTCATAAATATTATATGGGGTTTATGCAGGATCGAGTAAGGATGAGTTTTTCAAATTTTATTACAATAAATAAAACCAAATTTGATTTTAGAACTAGTTTTGAGCATATTGAGTTTGATAACCTATGGGTTATTAACTTATTTGAACGGGTGCTTTTGGCGAACGAATCCAGATAATCCGAATCTTTGGGTCAAAGTGCATAATAGTTTTATATAATAGAGAGATGGCTGATGAGAAATTTTGAATTTTGGAACAAGGGTCAGATGTTTACTCTAACACGCTAAACTGGTAAGTAGGCTACCAAAAATACTTTTAAAGCCTAGTTTGCACGGGACGAGTAATTTAGTACTCGACTCGTTTGGACACGTTGTTTTGGTCGAGTAGTTTAGTTGTAGTCGAGTGGAATCTGCTAGTAGCTACGAGCTACGATCGAGTGCAAAGTTTGTGGCTTAAGCTGGGTTTTCCTAGCTCCGTACTTTTTGCGCAGCGCACTGCGAACCTCAAATCCCCCCCCCCCTATAAGTTCGGTTAGCCGGGATTTTACTGTAGTGTATTATTACTACATAAATATATTCCTTTTACTATCTGTTTATCGTTGATTTTGGATTGGTTAAGGGCCGCCATATTGAACCTGATTCCCATAAGAGCAATTCTGCGGAATAAGTAATTTTTCCGTTAATTTGGTTTCATTTTGAAGTAGTCATATGCGGATGTTGATTGCTGAATACATTTTCAAAAACTACTGTGTGGCTGTTGTTTTGTTTTCATAAACGTATGATATAAATAGTAAACTTTATTTATTTTTTACTCAGTTGCAAAAAGAGATATTGTCAAAAACCTTAGCAATCATCACCCACAATCTTTTTTACTTTAAGAAAAAATACAGTTTTCGTTTTTTGACGAAAATAACACATAAATGTGCTTGAAAAGTGAATGTATGGTTAGATTAGTGATTGAAATTGTACCCAACTTCGCCGTTTTAAATTTAGGGACGCGAGCCTTATTACAGGCAGCCAACCACATTGTCTGTCTACTTTTCGTCACAACTTTCCAAATAAAGGACAAAAAAGAATTACGTAGGCCTACCACTTTTGTTAATTCAAAGGCCAATCTCCTGCCATACAAGGTCTTTCTTCATGGTGTTTTTAAACTGTTTATCGGCCATATTCCACAGTATTTTATGACCACCGACGAGCTCGATAAGCTGTTCATCCTCACTAGCCGTAAACTTATTAGACATTGTAGATATTTTATCAATAATATTCCTACAACTACAGCACTCTCTTGTAAAACAATCTAGTGCCCAAAAATAGCTCTGTTGTGCTCCGCGGTCCGCACTTGACTGCTCTCAGAGGAGTCGTCCAGTTGCTCAGAGCGCACTGCGGACCGCGGAGGGGTCTAGGAAACCGGTCCCGTTCAATTACATGTTGTTGAGTAGGCTCCGCAGAAAGTGCGGAGCTAGGAAAACCCAGCTTTACCTCCTCATTGGTAGTCATTGGTGTAGTTTAGCTTCTAGTCGTCCAGTCCGGACCTGTTAATTTATTATGAATCCTACTTCTTGATCACAATGTTGAATTTAAGAATTTATAACATTATCTTGCATTAGTGATCTAGGCTTCCTGTTTATTGACGACCGCGGTTTCGACCTCACTGGGTCATTCACGAGTCTTCTTAATACATATTAAATTACACATACATTTACACGCACATACACATTACACTTCACATTAAATTTGAATGGTGCAACATGACTATATGGCTTGTCAGTTGATTTGAGAATCGATTTAAAATGTGGATGCATCCTTTCACGCCTATTACCGGGTCTGAACTGAATTAGGGATGTTGCGATATTATCGATATTAGTAAATATCGATATTTTTGTTTCGATATTTCCGATATTATATCGATATTAGAGATCGATATTATCGCAATATCGGAAGAATAAAGTCAGTATCGGATTTCGATATTTTTTAACTATACTGTAGCAATTACATTCTTTTGTACAACAGAATTGTAACTCCTAAAAATAAAAACACAAGAAATTTACTTCACATATAGAATCACAGAATGTTTTTTTTTTAGTTTCTAAACATATCTATGTCTGCATTTTACCTACCTCAATGAACTTAAAACACGCTTGATCATAGAGTAACCTACCGTCTACAATATATCGTTCTGAACATATATTTACCTCCCTCTAGTATTTGAGTTTGACGTGTAGTTTCAGAATATAAGCATAATAAGCCAAATTTAACATAACCACTAATCATACGTAAGTAAACAATTAATTACCAATATTTCTGAACTTAAACTATTGTTTAGAGTTTTTACTTTTCCTAATTTCTATAATATTTTATTCCCGCGAAAATTATCGAGTTTTAGAGTTAGTTTGACGTGTATTTTTAAAATACAAGCAAAATACATCATAACCTCTGGTCAGATGTAAGTAAATAATTAGGCCTACCATATTATTAGTCTTTATTTTACTCGTTATCGAGCTTGATATCGATATCAATATCGAATATCGGAATCTTCCCGATATCGCAACAACCCTAGACTGAATGTAAATGTTCTGATAGGATGCTGGTGGGGGAATATTAGGCTCGCAAGTTACCATCGTTTAAATCTATTATCAGGTCATATTAGGAATTATCTAGATCATTAATGCAAGGTAATGTTATAATTCTTATGTTCATTTAGTCAAGTACATTAGTAGGTATTATACGCAGTGGATTGTTCATATCTGAAAGTACAAAGGTACAGATAGCGCCAATAGGATGGAGCGCGAAGAGAGGGTGTGCATTTGTGCAAGTCTCCTATGCCGGCTCCCACCACATTTCCCCTCTCGCGGCGGAGTACAGTCAGAGCAGCCTGCCCTACCTAATTCATGTCTGCTATGTAGTCGTGTTGATTGTATATCAACACTTTTTGGTGGTGACTGTACTGAAGACTCACAGTCGAGTAGGAGAGGGTAAGACGTTATAGCGCATGCTCAAGTGACGCTTCACGTTACTTGGCACCATTTGTAGTTGTATTGGTATATTGAGAATTTTGCGTATATTGTGTGCGTGTAAGCGTGTTTGATACTGTATTGTTTAATAGTTCTGTATATCATATCCAGGTGGTCGAAAGACACTACAATTAAATTCGTGCAAGAATACATTGAGCACGATTGTCTGTGGGATGTACGTGATGTACCTTATAAAAACAAACAGATGCATGAATCAGTTTATTCGGCCATCGCCAGTGCAACGGGAATTAAAGGTTATCAACACAAAGAAGTGGCTAAAAACTATCCGATCTACTTATAGCCATGAACTAAGGAAGTGAATACATAAAATACACTAAATTCTCAGTCTACAATAACACGTGATGCAGACACTTACTAAATGACTAAATTACTCGACCGTTTCTAGAAATACTCGCCTCGTGCAAACTAGGCTTAAGTAGCATTTCCCTCGACAGCTTATTCCACACTTGAAACACATTGTATTTCTAATTTTTGGATTGAGTTTTTGTTTAGGTGGAGGACTGTAGTTTGATTTAAAGTGCTTTAGGATCGTCCAAGTGCGTTGGTGTGGGGAGCCGTCGACGCATTGTCGCCATGTGATAGTTATTCATCAAGCAATTGGTTCAAGAATTACAAAAACAGATCCCAGTTCACCTATATGCAATGTCGAGTAATTTAACAGAAATCTGGCAACATGAGGTGCATCGGTTGCTATGCCAACTGCCCCTTCCTGATTGGTCTACCGCATGGCGAGCCCCCTCACCCGTTACGACCGCGTGGTTCTCAATCCTAAAGCAGTTTAAATCAAAGTATAAGTCGTGCTGATCCATTGTAATCCTTTATAACTTGTGTTATATCTAAATGATTTAGACATTTAATAATGTTAACCATAATAGCTTTGAAAATGAAATTGTAAAGTTTGTGAGTGAAGGGAGGAAGAGGTCAACCTCTTAGACATTGTTTATTTTATTTTTATTGTTTCTTGGACGATTATAATTAATTAATTTCAGACAAAATTATTTTCCGGCGTTGATATGATTTATTTGGGAATTATCTTTGGTGATAAATAAATAGCAAGAAATATCCTGCCCTAACAAAAAAAAATTCTGAAATTAGAAAAATTTTGATAACCGAAAGAAAAATATGTCGCTCTCCCAAAATACAACAAAACTTTCAAACTCTGTAACAGAAAATAACCGGGGGTGGAAGGGAGGGTGATTGGGAAGAGGGTGCACGCTTGCAAACTGTACACGGTACAAATGACACGGACAGGATGTGTAACCTCCAAACTCCCTTAGGCCTATTTGTCAACGTCAAATGCACTCGACCGATGTTCGTCCAAAATTATAAGATAATTTATACTCTCGATTGAATAGAGTCTATTTGCTGTGCCACAAGTAGGCCTACTGAGTGATTCTTTGAAACACGTAGAATATTCTGCGCGCACGCACGCACTGATTATTATATGAGTCAATAAAAAGATAGCAGTCGTGGGACTGCCTACAGAAGTGAAAATTGTCATGAATATAAATCATTGGTTATATTGGTTTAATCAAAAATACAAGATAAAAATAATGATACAATCTCATTATTAAGCAGCGGAAGAAAGCTTATTCGCGCACCATGCCGTTCTCTTCTCTTCAACAGTTGGTTCCCCCACTACCACTGACTCTCTCGCCGACGGTCACTAATTTTCACGTCGCGCTATGTTCGGAAGCATTTTCATCATACTTTATCAACATTATTAAAATATCGAAGATGTACGGATTGTAGGTTTTAATCTCTACTTTCAGAATCCGTTTGGTAAATTTAAATCTGGCCACTCAGGTTAATAGGGCGCATTATGCAAGATAATGACCTAATTTGTTTATACTTTAATTTTGGAAAAACGATTAATGCGACAAATTTCATCTTCCGCCTGTTTGAAGTACACATAATAAACAATTATTTTCCGAAATATCTGCCCTTAATATTGTAAATTAACAAAGATATGAATTTTTGAAAAATAGTAATTGTTAAGCGTTTTTTTTTTATACTTTTCTCGGTCGAAAATGGTTCGATTGGGGTCTATAAAAAACATTTTGTAGGTTTTTTATTTTTTTTTAAAACGTCTTATTGGAAATATCGGTAATCCATTCAAAACATTCTATAATATCAACACCCAAAAAGTCCTAATGTGTTGTTATTTTCGTTTATTAAAAAATGCGCAAAAGTTCATTGCCTGGTAGTTTTTGTATTTTACATACATATTCAATATGTGCTTCCCTTAAGGCGCGGCACCCTACATTCAAAACGGTGAAGTTAAGTACCAATTTCAATGTTAAATAACCAAAACATACCTTCACTATTAAGTATATTTTTGTGTTCTTTTGTCAAAAAACGAAAGCTGTATTTTTTTCTTAAAGTAAAATAGATTGTGGGTGTTGATTGCTAAGGTTTTTTGCAATATCTCTTTTTGCAAATGAGTAAAAATTGATAAAGTTTACTATTTTTAACTATTTATATCATACGTTTATGAAAACAATTAAACGGGTTTTGAAAGTGTATTCAGCAATCAACATCCGCATAAGACAGTACTTCCAAATGAAACCAAATTTTTAAATTTATTCCACGAATTAACGGGAAAAAATGACTTATTCTGTAGCATTGCTCTTATAGGAATCAGATTCAATATGGCGGACAGGGTAGTGCCCTCTTAAAGTCATTTTTGATGTCAGTTGCTGTTAAATTCGATAACATGAAAAAATCTCTATTGGTTGGGCTATATATGCTTACTTTTACAACTGTTAAATAATTCGACCACGCAGCTGAACCGCTGACGTGAGTTGAGCAAATTTCCAAAATTAAGTTTATATTCCAACAATTTTGGAAATAGGACTACTCATGACGGTGATGAATAGCTGTGAAATGCTTAGCATGCCATTCCGCATATTGGGAGTATCTTCAATACACAAAGCATAGCATGCTTCGCACACCTTTCCGCATATTGAGACTGTTTTCATACACAATGCATTGCGTGCTTCGCACGCCAGCCCTACGGTAAAATCCAACAAATGGCTTTGAACCGGGTACTTTTATGGTATTTTACGTTTTGATCGATTTTGGGGGAACCAAGCGAGTTATAAGGTCGCGTAAAAACCCAAAATGTGCAGAATAACATCCTACATTTATTTTTGTAGAAAAATCTCCAAAAATAGTTACTTCCGGTCAAAAAACGTGCTTCAGGTTGTTGGATTTTTTTGCTTAACGAACTCGTCCGAGCTACGTATAGACAACCAACATGTGTACCAAATTCGAACCAAATCGGACTTAAATGCGTCCACTAGAGTGCGCACACATACATACATAAATATATACATATATATATATATATATGATTTTTAATGACACCCCAAAACGTGTTCGGGGACCATGATCGGTGCTCATTTGCTACTCCCGACCTTGGGTCTTACCATAAGGGCCACTGCAATTTTCATTTTTCCTATGGAAATTCGCTAATAAATCATTTCTTAATCTTTGTAGGACGTAAAATCTCCTACCAAAACGACCTAAAAGGCTCACAGCGACCTTAGCGACTCTCTAAAGCTCCTGACATGTTGACATTGTAAGGCAGGGCGCATACTGAGGAAACAAACAACAAACGGTCAGAAGCAAGTGCGGCGTTACAAGGAGCAATTGTATGTTCCTCAGTCTGCGGTAGTACCACTGGGGAGCATTTTTACCCCAAAATTATCGCATCAGTTTGAGAGTTCGCAGTGGACATATAAACATGACTGTTGTAGAAGAAGTAAACGTTTCAATATGTTTCTGTCAATTCTTCCAAATGTCGAACTCTAAACCCAAAAGACAACATTGGGTTTACTCTATCATCCGGACAAATTTTACAATTATTGTCGTATGAGTGTCACAAGTTTTGAAGTGTTAATAGGACTTTAAAGCCGCGTTTACACCGGAGTTATTAACAAATGTTATCAACTTTTTGTTGGAAACACAGGTTGATAACAAAAGTTATTAACAAAATTGTATTAACATTTGGTTTTTACTTTAAGTTTTGTTATCAACATTTCGCCACGTCAGTTGCCGCGAGAATCTCGAGTGTGGAGGACGTGGTTCTTGTTGCAGCTGCCTGTGTCATTTTGGCGAAGCAGAGGACGCCTAGAAGATTCTGGGTTAAACCTTCTCTGAAGGCAAGAGCTAGATATAGTGGAATTGACATGATACAAGATCTATGAGTTTTATTACCAACTAGCTGTTGTACTAGTTCTTCGCACGGGAATAATTCATGGTGTAAGCAGAAGTATAATATAATCAGTCTGATGGTAAATGTTGTCAAATTGTAACAAATGGAGGTACAAATGTGTATATTTCCGTGTCTCTTAAAGAGTGGTTGAGAATTGTCAAAATCCCTGACGGATAATGTGTTTTTTTTTTGCATTAAAAAACATATTTATTTAGACTCGTCACTCACTTATTTTACCCAATTTGTAGAAATCAACATTCGACTGGGGGGAGAGCCCCCAGAGGCATATACACTTTACCGTTGTATAGCCCATAACTGGCAAAGATGGTGTTTCCTAAATGAGGGTCAAGAATCGTCAAAAATGCTCTAGAACGCACCGTTTTCGAGATATTGATGATTTTTGTGAAAAAACAATGAAAAAGCTTGAAATATTTACAATATAATCGAAGCCGACGGAATATAACGTGTTTTTTTTGCATTAAAAAACATATATTTTGACCCATCTCTCACTTATTTTACCCAATTTGTAATTTGTAGAATTCAAAATATGACTTGGGGGTAGAGCCCCCAGGGGCATATACACTTTACCTTTGTATAGCCCATAACTGGCAAAGATGGTGCGTTCTAAAGAGGGGTCGAGAATCGTCAAAAATGCTCTAGAACACACGGTTTTCGAGATATTGACGATTTTTGTGAAAAAAAATGAAAAAGCTTCAAATAATTGAAATACAATCGAAGCCGACAGAATATAACGTGTTTTATTATTATTTTTTTTCTATAAAAAAATATTTTGACCCGTCTCTCACTTATTTTACTCAATTTGTAGAAATCAAAATATGATGTGGAGGGTAGAGCCCCCAGGAGCATATACACTTTACCGTTGTATAGCCCATTACTTGTAAAGATAGTGCGTACTAAAGAGGGATCGAGAATCGTGAAAAATGCTCTATAACGCACAGTTTTCGAGATATTGACGATATTCGTGGAAAAACAATGAAAAAGCTTCGAATCATTGCAATATAATCGAAGCTGATAGAACACTACAAAATGGAAGTATGGTTTGAAATAAATGTACAAATTACCAGCTCTCTAGCTTTAATGGTAGTATAATAATTAATTTTTATTGTTTTAGGGTTGTTATCACATTTTTACCCCTCAGCAGCACACTACAAAATACAAATATTGTTTACTTTTTATATATTATCTTGTAAGAAATAAATGTACTAATTTCCAGCTCTCTAGCTTTATGGGTAGTATAAAAATTAATTTGTATTGTTTTAGGGGATGTTATCTCATTTTCACCCCTAAGCAGCACAGTATAAAATTAAAATATGGTTTTCATTTTATATGTACTTTGTAAGAAATAATTGTAC
>JAGFPH010000012.1:1571162-1585093 GCA_018207615.1 Philaenus spumarius | reverse complement strand
TGTGTGTGTGTGTGTGTGTGTGTGTGTGTGTGTGTGTGTGTGTGTGTGTGTGTGTGTGTGTGTTTATTTATAGTATGCAACGAGATCCGAAGCGTGTTTACACACCAGAGCTGCGAGATCCGTTTTCCCTTCGAGATCCGAAAATCCGGATCTCGTTTTGCTTTCGCTTGCTATTGGCTTTCTAGATGTCACGTGATACTCACATCCAAATATTCCGGGGGGATCTAAATATGGTGCCAAAAACTATGCAATGTGTATAACATGTGTGTCCACCAGAAGCGCTGCGGTCGTTACCTCGATTTTAGTTTACACGTCCTAACACAGGATGAGAGATTCGAGCCATCTTCGAGATCCTGATATTCCCGCCTTGGTTCTTAGAATCCTTACTACAGGGAATATAAGTTTGACCTACATGTTGGAGATTTGAACAGAGTTGCCAAATCTTTCGATACACCGTTGCCATGTTGTATGTACACTGTCGACCAGAATAAAACATATTTAGGCAGTAGGCTTCTAACCACCTTCCTCCTTTCAAATGCAATTCATGAACTAATTTATTTCCCGGTTATCAGTAGCTACTAATCTCAATTGTTGGAACACAAATGAATAAACAATATGATCTATTTTGTTTGTAGTGCCTACATGGTAAAATTAACGGGTTAATTATGTTTGTGTAAAACATCAGCAATATAAATTTTTCTAGCGAATTTTCAAAAATTTACTCCCACAGTGATGTTTATGAAGGTATAATTTTGTATTATTTATTTCTAATACAATACAAACAAAATGTTGTTGAAATTAGGATTCAAATTGCATAATTTTGTGTTTAGTATGAAATTTATACGAGTTGGAACTGGATTATAGCATAAAGTATGACTAATAAAATATATATGTGGATAAAATAAAATATTTATTACTTTTATCGTAGGCCTATTATTATGTTTATTGTATTATTATTATGTAGGTTTACATTTTTACAATTGGATATCGTATTGTTATTACCATTCGAATTGTAGCCTGTAGTGTTTTTCATTAGAACTCGATTTTTTATAGTTAACGCAACACTATTAATGTTAGTTTTGTTAGGTATGTAGTTAATTCAAAAGCATATAATTGGTTTTTAATTTTTAAATATAGTGACAAATTCAGAAAACTAAGACGCGGCGGAAATAGAATAGCTGAGTGGATAATATTAAATTTAGTGTCAAAAACAACACGTAATGAACAGTCTATTGAAGTATTGAACACTGAAGCTTCTACCAGTTCTTCAGTTTATTATCAGATTGAACAAGGATTCCCCACTTATAGCAATGATTATTAAATAAATAATAATAGAGGAAGCTACTCCAAATGAAGAGTCTCAATGATCAGAGGATTTATTTTTTCAGGACGCCGTATTGTAGACATTGATTTTTTTCTTAAAGAATTTTAAACTATTAGTAACCATTAGCTGTTTTTTCATTCCAAGCTGCTTAAGTCCGAAATTAAAAAAGGGTTAGTCACTGGTTTATTATATGAATGTAACATGTGTCGGATAAGGAAAACAGCTTTGACAGAACCTCTAAACAACGATTATATGAGTATCAATACCGCAGCAGTCGCGGGTATCAAGAGTGCGGGAGGTGATTACACATGTTTATTAATCGCTATAGTAATACCTGATACATCAGTTTATAGAACATTTAATTGATAATCCATTGTTTTTACATATTTACAATAGGTTCAACGGTTCCCAAAATATACACAATTTACTAAAATCCTGTATATTTTCTACCAAAAACAAACATTGTCGAATGTCGTTGATGGTTACGGTATGTATAGGCCTAGTCTGTTTATTTACGGATCTTTTTAAAAATTTCAGAAAACATTCTACACGACTGTATCAAAAATATATGAAGGTTTGAAAATAATATGTAAACAACTTTTTGAGTTTTTTAAGTTTACGGCAATCTCTCAAGTCGAAAACAAATGGTAGATAATGCTGTTTTGTTTCGTTTATCAATTACGTTTATTAATCACTATAGTAATACCCTGATACATCAGTTTATAGAAAATTTAATTGAAAATCCATTGTTTTTACATATTTACAATAGGTTCAACGGTTCCCGAAATATACACAATTTACTAAAACCTTGTATATTATGTTTTACCAAAAACAAACATTGTCGAATGTCGTTGACGGATACGGTTAGTTTAATAGGCCTAGTCTGTTTATTTACGGATTTTTTTCAAAATTTTAAAAAACATTCTACACGACTGTATCAAAAATATATGAAAGTTTGAAAATGATACGAAAACAACTTGTTGAGTTTTTTAAGTTTACGGCTATATCTCAAGTCAAACATTGTCGAATGTCTTTGACGGTTACGGTTTGTATAGGCCTAGTCTGTTTATTTACAGATCTTTTTCAAATTTTGAGAAAACATTCTACACGACGGTATCAAAAATACATGAAAGTTTGAAAATGATATGAAAACAACTTGTTGAGTTTTTTAAGTTTACGGCAATCTCTCAAGTCGAAAACAAATGGTATAGATAATGCTGTTTTGTTTCGTTTATCAATTAGGTTTATTAATCGCTATAGTAATACCGTGATACATCAGTTTATATAAAATTGAATTGTGAATCTATTTTTTGTATATATTCTGTATTTACAATCGGTTAAGCGGTTCCCGAAATATACACAATTTACTAAAACCTTTTATATGTTTGACCAAAAACAAACATTGTCGAATGTCGTTGACGGTTACGGTTTGTATAGACCTAGTCTGTTTATTTGGATCTTTTTCAAATTTTGAGAAAACATTCTACACGACTGTATCAAAAATATAT
The DNA here is from genome assembly GCA_018207615.1 of Philaenus spumarius. Taxonomy (NCBI): domain Eukaryota; kingdom Metazoa; phylum Arthropoda; class Insecta; order Hemiptera; family Aphrophoridae; genus Philaenus; species Philaenus spumarius. The sequence goes on along the minus strand of JAGFPH010000012.1, from coordinate 1,582,261 downwards.
GAAAGTTTGAAAATGATACTTAAACATAAACGCCTTTTTAAGTTGTTTAAGTTAACGGCAATCGCTCAAGTCGAAAACAAATTGTGGATAATGCTGTTTTGAAGCATTGAACTAATGAAGCAGAAAGTCACATTAACAAACATGGTAATAATATTATTTTTAAACCACGTTATTAGATCTATTTTACACATAAACTTGTTTACTATTAATTATAGTAATTCCATATAATAGCATTCTATATCCACAAATATATTTATTAATTTATAACGGGTAATTATAACCAGATTTATTAATATTCTGGATTTTAGAAGTAGGTCACTTTACCGTGGGTCAGTGGAAATAGATTACCCCTAAAGTAATGGCAAACCTGAAAAAAATGTAAAACTAAACTTTAAAACTTACATTTTTCACCATTCTCAAGTATAAAACAACTTTACTTTAACTTTTGTTTATGTGCATTTTCAATTTCAACGACCGAAAATGTATGAATAGTAAATTGGTAGTCAAAAGTTATATCACACAATAAAGGACGTTATATTTAACTATAAAGTAAGTAATTGCCTTAAAATATATTGGTAAAGTTTGGTAGTGCAAATCTAATAATTAACAAAACGAACATATAAGCTGATTGGACAAGTTGGGGAAAAAACAGATCTGGGGGAAACGTTAAAATATAATACATTTTATTGAAATTAAACAGGTCTTCTTGAGTAAAGTTTTAATTTTTTACAAACAATGTGTTTGAATTTGTATAAAAAATAAATCATTTAACTTAGTAAACTTAGTTTTCCAAACATGTATTAACCATAATTAAATGGGTTATTACGGAGTGAAACGATAAATACCAAAATATTCTACGGCATAAACTGCGTAATACAATATGTCCATCAAAGTTTTGCTTAAAAAAATTCTAATCCTATTTTACTGTACAAATTTAAAAGTTGGCTTAGATCATAAATTAGCTTTATCTGTCACATTCCTACAGTAAAATACGCAGCAAAACAAATCCCATTTTTCAAAAAATGTGTAAGAGATGGAAAGGTGTGTTTGGAATTACGGAAGTATAAAAATTAAGAAATCAAATTTAGTTTTGACAATCATTGAATCATTAAAACTAAAGGAAAAATCTATAACCAGCCTTTGATATAAACAGACATCACTCTTCCATTCCATTGTAACAAAAAATCTCCAAGTGATAGACTGTCAAAGATGCCGAAAGCCCGCACATAAGTTCACTTTTCGCTTATCGAATCGCATGGGAATTATTGGCGACTCCCGGTCACACGTTTTTTATTTGGCTGTCACGTGTTCGTTCCTTGAACCAGACCTGTGATCTCGCTAAGATATAAAAATACTAAGACGAAACACACTTTGCTGTATCTAACTTAGATAGAAAAATACTTAGACGAAACACACATTGCTGGATCTCACTAAGATAGAAAAATACTTAGACGAAACACACATTGGTGGATCTCACTAAGATAGAAAAATATTTTTTCTAAAAATTAAACAGATCAAGAACTAAGTGGAAATAAGTATTTGTAGGGAAGGCAACGTAAAAAGTAAAATTTTGTTTCGTTTAACTATGCTTATTTCTGGTGGATCTCCATAGAGTGAATACATCCATGGATCTCAGATCAGCCTATAAACAAGTATGTGTGTGTGTGTGTGTGTGTGTGTGTGTGCGTGTGTGTGTGTGTGTATGTAAGTATGTGACCCGCTTATAACTTTTGAACGGCTTAACCGATTGAATCCTACCAAACGGCGTTCTAAAGAGTTCCATCAAACTTAGATTTCCTGAAAATTTCTACTAATTCGGACCGGTAGGTTCTGAGAAATTTCGAAAAAACTAAGAAATAAAAAAATTTCAAATCAGGTTTTTTTGGAATAACTTTTAAACGGCTTTACCGATCAATTCCAAAATCTAATCAGCTTTTAACCTTAAAAAGCGACGTCGATCGCTATCAGTCCGGTCAAAATCGGTTCGTGAGATATCGTGAACGAAAGAAAATAAAAAAAGTGTTTTTTCTCAATTTCTCCGAAATGTTTCATCAGAAAAAATGTTGTTGTCGATTCTTTCAATGGACTCAAAAAACTGCATCGATTGCTGCAAATCGCATAAAAATCGGTTGATTCATTCGCAAGATATCGTGAACAAAAGAAAATCAAAAAAAGTGTTTTTTCTCAATTTCTCCGAAATTTTTCATCAGAAAAATTTTTGTTGTCGATTCTTTCAATGGACTCGAAAAACTGCATCGATTGCCGCAAATCGCATAAAAATCGGTTGATTCATTCGCGAGATATCGTGAACGAAAGAAAATAAAAAAAAGTGTTTTTCCTCAATTTCTCCGAAACTTTTTATCTGAAAAATTTTTGTTGTTGATTCTTTCAATGGACTTAAAAAACTGCATCGATTTCCGCAAATCGCATAAAAATCGGTTGATTCATTCAAAAGTTATGGCAGTTTAAAATTTCCAAAAATAGTGTTTGTTGTAATTAAACTTAGCGGGAAGTTACATGGATGGCCTTTAGGGTCAACCGTTTTCCAAATTTTTTGTATTGGTTTAGGGGTTGTTACCATATTTTCACCCCTTATCAGTATTGTTTACTTTTTATATATATCTTGTAAGAAATGAATGTACCAATTTCCAGCTCTCTAGCTTTAAAGGAAGGTTATATTTAATTTGTATTGTTTTAGGGGTGGTTAATAAGTTGTTATCACAATTTCACCCCTTAGCAGCTCAGTATAAAATACAAATATGGTTTACATTTTATGCTATCTTGTAAGAAATAAATGTACCAATTTCCAGCTTTCTAGCTTTATGGAAAGTTTGTATTGTTTTAGGGGTTGTTATCACAATTTCACCCCTTAGAAGCTCAGTATAAAATGCAAATATGGTTTAAATTTTATACTATCTTGTAAGAAATAAATGTAAAAATTTCCAGCTTTCTAAGCTTTATGGAAAGTTTGTATTGTTTTACGGGTTGTTATCACAATTTCACCCCTTAGAAGCTCAGTATAAAATACAAATATGGTTTACTTTTTATATATATATTGTAAGAAATAAATGTACAAATTTCCAGCTATCTAGTCTTAATGGATGTATAATGATCAATATTTATTGTTTTAGGGGTTGTTTCAACCCTTAAATCAAAATGATTTATAGCCTATGTCTTATTGCAGATCTCATTCCATATTTAACAGGTAATCAAATGTATTTACAGACATCCTTGTAAAATTACGAAATTTGATGTCATCACTTTCGTAAAAATTTGATTCATCAATAAAATTCTGCACAGGGTTTTCTCTTTCCCTCTTCTCACTTATTGGATGTATCCAATGAGTCTACTTCTTTTCCACAAGCTATTTCTATCCAGTACCACAATAATACTACCATATCATCGACCTGCGCTATTGTGAAGACTAATTTCAGTTCTGAATTGTTTTCAGTAAAAACAAAAACAAAATTGTTTAAAACTAAAACATTATTGCTTAAAGCAGTTTTGCTGGATATGTAAACACTCGGCCTAAACAAAAATGTTTCAACGTTAAGCAGAATGTTTTCAAGTAAAACAAAAACATTTTTGCTTCTTTGCTGGATAAGTGTACGTCCGGCCTTATACTCTAAACGTAAACAAAACACACACTAGACTACTCGCCTAGCTCAACTGAAATGGCAGGACTTGTTGCGGAGTGCGGCGTGGAGGGGGAAATGTTAAGAGCATAAAAAATGTGCAGTAACAGTTGTTACAACAAATGTTATCAACATTCTCGGAAGATCAAAGAATGTTACCGGCTCTTGGTGGATAGCAAAATTCGTTTTATTAACACGGGATTTTTGTTGATAACATCAAAAATTACCAACAAATTCAGTAGTGTTTTTTAAATGTTATCAACAAATGTTATTAACACGTTTTATTAATTCCGGTGTAAACTCGGCTTGAAACTACATTCGTCACAGGCAGTTCACACAAGAGCAGATCGAAACTCTCCCTACATTTTGACGCGCAACAAAGATGTGAGGGTTTAGGTGTCCGACACCGACACTGCTCCAAGTACCCGCGGCGCTGCGCGTCACCTTGGAGCAGGCGCTTCCTCAGTGTGCGGGTATCCTATTTGAATGCATAGAGAGCTAGTATCCGAGCAATAATAAGCGCTACGCTTGCTTCCGACAGTTTGCTCCCTCAATGTGCGCCCTGCCTTTAACCGGGCAAAAAGGCCCTTGCAGCTTGCAGCAGAGACAAATTGAAGCTCATGCGCAGTACCTTTAAGCTGCAAAGCACAGAGAACAGATATATTCAGAGAACTATTCTTAAAGAACAGATTAGTTTAGGGAATTATTGTTATCGAAAACCTGTGTTCTGTTCTTCCAGGAACACCTCTGGTGAATAGCGAACATACATACAATATGGATCCTACATTTCTTCTTTTTATACAGTATATTATAGATTGTAATCTATATTTTTACAAAAGGAAATAAATGTAGTGTTATTACAGTAACAGGTGCATAAGCAGTGAAACCCACCGCAATAGTAAAAGCAAACGACTATTGGAGCGTTAGGAAGCGCCTACCCCATTACTCGTAAAACGACTGTAGGTATTTTATTACCTTTACAGCTTTATAAACCTGGACTGCACCGTTGCGCGATATTAAAATCATAATGGCACAAAAGATGCGTTGTTGTAATTACTGTACATCGAAGCTGACTGCTGGTTGTGTGCATAAATAACAATCATAATAATCCGTGGTTTCCACAGTATTCAGCACAGCACAGGTAGGATCAGTTAAAAATTGTGTGATTAATTTTATGTTTTTATTGTTTTTACTTTGGTAGTTTTATGGCGAAAGGGGAGAGGGGAGGTAACTGGAAAGAGGAGGGGAGAGATGAAGAGGGAGAAAAAGAAGGGGAGAGAGGAAGAGAAAGAAACATAGATATGTACTACTAAAACTGGATAGCTGACTACGTGCTGAAAAAATGAGCCGGCGCTCTCAAGTTACCCCCACCACTGTAAGGGGTCTGCTGTGCAGCAATAGCATTGAGAGGCGGCCATCGTTTCGTTTGTTAATTATAACATCAAAGCTAAGATGGTAAACACAGTTAAATGTCCATTCATTGTAAATATATCCAATAAACATAAAACGGCAACATACATACAATAATTTTAGGTTAGGCCTAGACTTAAAACTACTTAATAGGCCTTACCTAAAATTATTGCATGTATGTTGCCGTTTAGGCAGGTAAAATAAATTAAACATACACACAATAATTTTAGGTTAGGCCTAGACTAATGAACCAACTTCACGATAATATCTGAACTACCGGTACGTCGAACGGAACCGATTGTCTCTTAATTTAAACTGATGAACCAAAACACATGTTTCTTGAATGTATTTACATTCATTGCCATAGCAACCAATTTTGTAACGCTTTTTCGTTACTCGTATTTTATATTTGTCGTTGCCATAGCAGATTGACACCGTGTATAGTCAGTCTTACAACTGTACCAGAGTTTACTTTTGACTTGTAATACTATTGGTAGCCTATATCATAATACTGTGTGTTTATAATAACATATCAAAACCTTTCAACACTTTATGAAAAACAAACAATTCTAAAGAGGTCATCGCTTGGATAATATAATTTTCCATATTCAAAAAAACTTGTAAAATGTGTGCAGGGTAAACACTGAGATTTTGTAGTCTTGATTAGTAGCTTGAGAACAACACAACTGTAGCTGTACAGAACTGTACCATATTACAAAATAATAAAAATATACTTCTGGCTCCAAAACGACGGTAAACAAACAAACATATAGTGGACGCTCCAATTAAATACAATCACAATGGCAACTGACGCACAACGCGGAGGGAAAGCCCTTACTGTGCGGGAAAACCCGCACCTCTGATTCGCTCCTACCGCTAATCCGCCACCTGAGTCGGTGATCCAGTATTACATTATTCATATCTATGGAAAGAAAGTGAGAGAGGGAAAAAGAAGGGAGAGAGGGAACGTGAGAGGGAGAGAATGAGAGAAAGAGACAGGGGAGAGAGGGGAAAAGAGGTGGAGAGCGAGAGTTTGTATTTATCCGATTGATTTGGTCAAACATTATTTACATAATTTAAAAAATACAGAAATGCTAATAATTTAAAAATTTTCAATCGCTTTGAAAATGCCTGGTAAATAGGCGGAAATATCGTCACCATATGAGAAGTTTATCAAAAGAGGACTGTGCGCAGTACTTCTAAAAAAATGAAGATATTAATAGAATGTATGTTTTACATTAATTAGAACATTTAGTGTTCTTATATCACACATTTGACCATGTTTTTTTTTTTTTAAGAGAAATAGCGATTTTATAACTAAAAAACTACAAACACATGTTTGCCTTCATTTCGATTAGGGCCATTTAAAAAAAAAATTTCGTGAGCACAATTGAATTTGTATTTTTACGACCTTTAATCTCACATGAACACCCAAAACTCCAAACTGTGGGCTTGACAAAAGAAACTTCAGACTACCTGTAATTACAGTCCCAAAACGTTCTATCTTTATACAAAAGTTAAAAAGAGAGAATTTCCATAGGAAAGATGAGCTATTAATTGCAATGGCGGATTACCCATTAGGGATGTAGGCATGCGCCTAGAGGCCGCAAGCTTCAAGGGGCCCATTGAATTTTGGAAATGATCGTGTAATAGGTAGGCTACATAAAAAGTGTTTTTTATCAAAAATACATTTTTGAAATTGATATATTTACGTTTTTATACATATTCAGAACTAAATTACGAAACTTTTGTTTATTTTGAAAAAAAGTACAAAAATGTTTTACTATTTGTAATGTAAGCATTTTCAAGCTACTAAACATTTTGTGATTCGTAAGCTAATAACTTTTTAAGTTTTGCATACAAATTTTTTTAGTTGCATATTTGTATTCTTTAGACTTTTTGCTCCAAAAAATATATTGCTCACTTTTGGATTTTGATATAATTAGGCCTACTATATTTGGCGAATTTCAAAATATGCTTGCAGCACAAAAAATCCGCCATTATGATTACCAGTTATAGAGTCAAAAGGACATTTTACCAACTAATGGCATAGCTTAAATGTTTACACAAATTTTATCAGCGCAGTTTTTCCTTATTTTAGTCGATCTTAATATCCATCATGCAAGTTATAGTGGAGGCTGCGAACTAATATCATTGTATTTGGATAATCTTTATTCATGATCTATGCTAATATGTGCCTAGGAGCCGCTGAGCTCGTAATCTGGCCACTACCTTTATAGTGAGACCTAAGGTCGGTAGTATTAAATGAGTACCGATCATGGTACCCAGAACACGTTTTGAGATGTCATTAAAAATGTTATATACTATATACTGTACAAGTGTTCGCACTATGATTTGAAGTGTGTGCATTGTTAGTCCGATTTGAACACACGTTGGTTGCCTATGTCGCTCGGACGAGTTCGTTAGCCAAAAAATCCAACAACCGGAAGCACGTGTTTCCACCGGAAGTAACTATTTTTTTTAGATTTTTCGTACTAGAATGAAACGTTTTTGGAGTTTTATTTAAAAAATTAAATGTAAGCTATTATTCTGCGCTTCTTGCTTTTTTACTCCGTACAGCTCGCTTGGTCCCCTCAAAATCTATGAAAAGTAAAATACCATAAAAGTACCCGGTTCAAATCCACTTGGGGGGCATCTTCTGATCCGAGGCTGACGGCCGAGTTTGCAAAACGAGTTTTACCACGGCGAGTGGAATGAAAGAGCGCGTGAGTCGAAGCAGGAGGCTTAGGTGCAAACAAATTCTACTAATATATTTCGTACACTAAGGCATCCATTCAGCGCCTTCGTGAATACATCAATTTCCCAAGTAGTTGGTTGAAACCCTAAAACATATAAACTTAATTTTGGAAATCTTCACAACTCACGTCAGCGGTTGAGCTGTGTGTTCGAATTATTTTCAAACTGTACAAGTATTTACTTTCAGTAGTTTACATTTAACTTTTGTTTATAAAATTTCGATCAGTACATTTAACCGAAACTGCGCGACCATACAACACAGACCTTCTACGACAGCCGAAGTACGATAAAAAATACATCGTATACACGGTCGGAGTGGTAACACTGTTTATCGTGTTCACCTTACCGCCGCTAGGCAGCGCGCTAGTAGTTGGCGCAAGTGCGGAAACAGGTGTTGAAATAAGAACCTAATTTATACTCAGCATCTGGTTTTAAATTCAAATCAACCGCTTTTAATTCAAGTGGTATGAATTACTTGTTATAAATTATATGCTGGCACAATTTTTTTAGGAAAATGTTTGCAGCTCAACTGGTAGATAAATTAATCGAACCTTTTTATGAACTGCTTAAGATATTAAAGACCACAATTTTAGGCCTAACTGTATTGTATTCTTTTAGAAGTATTTTAGTTTTGAGCAGTGGCGTAACTAGTTAATTGCGTCGCCACTACTACTTTGTTAAAAGTGGAAATAATTCGACCATGCAGCTGAACCGCTGACGTGAGTTGAGCAAATTTCCAAAATTTAGTTTATATGTTTTAGGGGTTTAACCAACAATTAGGGAAATTGGTCTACTCACGACGGCGCTGAATAGCTGCCTATTTGTACAAAATATATTAGTATAATTTGTTTGCACCTAAGCCTCCAGCTTCGACTAACGCTCTCCTTCGTTCCATTCGCAGCGGAAAAACTCGATTTGCGAGTTTGCACCTCGACCTTGCAGCCTCGGGCTATGAGTTTCACTTCGCTCGCAGCGTACAAACTCGGCTGTCGGCCTCGGATTAGAAGATGCCCCCACGGTAAAATCCACCACGTGGATTTGAACCCAGTACTTTTATGGTATTTTACTTTTTGATCGATTTTGGGGGAACCAAGCGAGCTATAAGATCGTGTAAAAAAACAAAATGAGCAGAATAATATATTTTTTTAAACAAAACTCTAAAAAGTTTAATTCTCGTACGAAAAAGTGCAAAAAATAGTTACTTCCTGTCAAAAAACGTGCTTCCGATTGTTGGATTATTTTTCTAACAAACTCGTCTGAGCGACGTAGACAACCAACGTGTGTACCAAATTTGGACCAAATCGGGCTTAAAATGCGGCCGCTAGAGTGCGAACACATATATGTATGGTGTAATATAACTTTTAATGACACCCAAAACGTGTTCTGGGACTTCTGGGTACCATAATCGATGCTCATTTACTACTCCCGACCTTAGGTCTAACCATAAGAGTCATTGCAATAGCTCATTTTTCCTATGGAAATTCGCTAATAATAAATTACGACAAACCATATTAATTAGGTATTCGTCCATTTCCAAGAGTGATTATTAAATATTTGTTCTTAGGCTAAAATTCCAAAGACATTTACATGATAAATTTCGACTGAAGCATTGACGCCCACATGATATGTTCTGGTGGGGGGGCGGCGCTAAACCGGGGTATGATTATTAAGTGGTAGCCTCCCCCCTGGCAAGAGAGCGGTACGGGGAAATTTTTAACCTCAACCGGAAAACTTTTAAAATTTGGAAAGCCAATTTTGCTGTAATTTTTTTTTTTGTTAAGGGGTAAAATATTTGTGTAGACAATATTTTAAGTAAAATGTATTTATAGACGTGAAATGACTTTGAAACCCGGCAGAGCTTAATTTCGGCCGGATCGCCGAGAGTTGTCTGTAAATAGTTCGGCGTTGCGCCGGCACCGACAAAGGGTGAACTCAACGCTATATCCTAGTGTAATGTGGTTGGCTCTCACTCTATCTCCACCCAGATCTCTCTCACACACGCACACAGTTGGTTGCACCACCACGCACAGATTCTTGAACAGCCACCAATGTTCAAAAAACTGCTATCAGTAATAATCACCATTGCAGTGTCCAGTGCTGAGTGTGAACTTGGCTTTTCTGCAATGAACTTGGCTTTTCTGCAATGAACTTGATTATGACGCCACTGAGGTCCTCACTGAACATCACAACTGTGTGTGACTTACTGCGCATCAGGCTTCTGGGACCTCCTATGTCCAGAGCGCCACTCTGCAATTGACTCCCAGTCGAAAAGACGAAGTGAGCAAGTTTATGATAAAGATAACATTGTACTTTGGAAGTGTTTTCCTAATTCAAGTCCGACTCAAGACAGTTTTTTTAAAGTGAATGGTTGAAGTAAATTTGTCTTTATTTCTGAGTACCATGTATAAATAAAAAGTTTAAAAAAGTCATAGTTTTTTAATATTTGGTAAAACATATTATAGTAACTTCATAGTAACTTTTATTACAAGTTTAAAAAAATCGGAAGTTTTTTAAATGTGTGGCTATGCGTTCCAGCACCTAAAATTTTAGAAATTAAGCACTGAAACCCGGTGCACTTTTAAGTTCGTTCGGGAATTGAGAGTAACAAACTGGCGGAAAACGTGATTTTTAGAGCTTACTGTCGCATAGCAATGAGAATCATATAGATCGATTTGGACGAAACTTGTTATAGTAGACTACATTTTGGGCCAGGAAACTGGAATCTGAAATGGTTTTTTGAATTGTGAGTAATGGTAAGGCTCGATATTTATTTCCTTTCATTCATATCTGCGACTGAAGGCACGGGTATATATAATTTTTTGTGTTGACACTGATTTTGGGGTCTAGGGACTATGAATCTACCTAGGTAGAAATTTGACATAAGTGACACCGTGCTATCCTGTTATCTTTGTTCAAAACCATCCTAATATAATTCCAACACTCAGCTGAACCGCTGACGCGAGTTGAACGAATTCCCAAAATTAAATTTATATGTTTTACGGTTTCAATAAAATATTTGGGAAATCGGTCTACTTTGCGAAGGTGTTGAATAGATGCCTACGTGTACGAAAAAGCCAGGTAAAATAAATTAAATATACACACAATAATTTTATGTTAGGCTTAAACTGATGAACCAACATTTTATGTTTATTGAATGTATTTCAGCGCTTGACGATAATATCTGAACTACGCCGGACGGAACCGATCGTCTCTTTAATTTAAATTGATGAACCGAAACACATGTTTCTTAAATGTATTTATATTCATTGCCATAGCAACCAATTTAATAACGTTTTT
>JAGFPH010000012.1:1540822-1562966 GCA_018207615.1 Philaenus spumarius | reverse complement strand
TAAGGGCCACTGCAAAAGCTCATTTTTCCTATGGAAATTCGCTAATAATTCGACCAGCAGCTGGACCGCTGACGTGAGTTGAGCGAATTTAAAAACTTAAGTTTATATGTCTTTAGGTTTCAACCATTTGGGAAATTGGTCTATTCACGAAGGCGCTGAGTAACTGCCTCCGTATACGAAATGTATAAGTAGAATTTGTTTGCGTTTCAGCCTCCAGTCCTGGTTCACGTGCTGCTTCATTACGCTCGCAGCGGAAACTCGCTTTGCGAGTTTGTACATCGACCATGCGGTCTCGGATTATGGACTGCACTTTGCGAGTTTGCACCTCGACCTTGGGGCATCGGATTATGGACTGCTTCGCTTCGTTCGCAGTGGACAAACTCGGTTTTTTATAGTACTTTTAGGGTGATGTTATAATCTTTAAAGTTTTGATCGATTTTAGGGGAACCAGACGGGCTATTTGTAAAAAAATAAAATGTGTAGAATAATATCCTTTGTATATATATATTTTTTAAAACAACAAAATTTTATTCATATAAGAAAAATCCTCAAAAAATGTACTTCCCGTCAAAAAAACGTTGTTTCAGGTTGCTGGAGTTTTTTGTCTATCGAAATAGTCCGAGCGACCTAAAAAAACAACGTGTGTAACAAATTTGAGCCAAATAAGACTTAAAATTCGGCTGTTAGAGTGCGAACACATTATAAATATATAAAGTTTTTAATGACACCCGAAAACGTGTTCTGGGGACCACGATGGGTGCTCATTTACTACTCCCGACCTTAGGTCTTACCATAAAGGTCTTTCCTATGGAAATTTCCTAATAATGGGTGGGTGCCGGCGGGCAATAACAGTTATAGGAAAAAAAATATTTACAATTTAATAAAATACCGTAATACAAATATGTACATCGACTAGTTGTGCCATTTTCATTTGTCTAATCTTATTAAACGAGCAATAATTCTTGTATATAAATTTATTTCGGGGATCTCGCAAATGGCTCTAACGATTTCGATGAAAATTTGCATATAGATATTTTTTGACGTCAGGAATCGAATGCGCTAGGTCTTATGTCTGCAAAAATGCTTAAAGTTGCTCTTTTCGCCTATGTAAACTCTGAACTTCTTTTAAATACCACCTTTGAAGTCACTAGGTAGGTATAGGCGAATAGATACATTATAGATACAATCCAGATGTTTTACAAATAGATGTTTCTATTAATTTTAGCTCCAGATGTTTATATACTATTTAACAAACATAAATCATTAACAATGAATCAGGTTGTATAATTTTCAACTTATTTCTTTTATCAAACACCAAACGTAACGAAAACATTATTTCTGTGCTGTTATTAACCGTTTTCAAATATATACGTAGGAATAAATCAATTGTACAAAATTACTATAATATAGCAGGTATTATATTTGAATAAAATGTTAAACTAATTGCACTCTTTTTTTTTATTATTTAAATAAAAACTTCATATGGTACGTAAGATTGAAAAATATTCAGTATGTAATTCGTTTTCTCATATATTTCCTAAAAAAAAAAAAATAATTTTACAAAACAATTACTGAGCAATAATGTTCGGTCGCCCAGGTACTTTAATAATCTTATTAAACAAGCATTTCTTGTATATAAATTTATTTCGGGGATCTCGCTAACGGCACTAACGATTTGGATGCAAATTTGCATATAGGGGTTTTTTGACGTCAGGAATCGAATGCGCTAGGTCTTATGTCTTCAAAAATGCACTAAGTAGCTCTTTTCGCCTATGTAAACTCTGAACTTCTTTTATATACCACCTATGAAGTCACTAGGTATAGGCGAATTATAGATACACAATCCAGATGTTTTACAAACAGATGTTAATCTGTTAATTTTAGCTCCAGATGTTTATATACTATTTAACAAACATAAATTTCCACTAATATCTGCATTTGCCACGACAGTACACAAATCTCAAAGCCAAACATTTGAATTTGTCGGGTTTACTTAAGATCTTCAGTTTCATACATGGCATGTTATATGCAGCATTTTCCAGAGTTAAGCGACCAACTACGTTAAAAGTACGTCTTTCAAATGAGAATCCTCGACATACACGCAATATAGTACGGAAGGAAGTATTTGGTTAAGATCCGATTTAGTCATGATAAAACTGAATGTATTCAAATATATAAATGTAGTAATAGATCAACTGTGACAAATTACTATAATATAGCAGATATTATATTCTAATAAAAGGTTAAACTAATTGCACTCGTGTTTTTTTATTTATTTAAATAAACAGTACATAAGATCGAAAAATATTCATATTTATTCAGTACATAATTCGTATCTATATACATTTTCCTAAAAAAAATTTACAAAAAAATTACAGAACGATGCTTGGTTCCCCACCAACAACCACACATGTTTCTAACCTTTTCAGAAAATTTGCCATTACTCGATGTACCATTGACATTGGTATTGCAGCAACTTCATTTCTTATGCAGTTTTTTAAATTGGCGATGGTGTGAGGTTTTGTAACAAAAACTTTGCTCTTAAGGTAGCCCCACAACCAAAAATAATAAGCAGTAAGATCCAGAAACCGTCTTTTGAATCACAAAAATTGTTATAAATGGATTCTTCATGACCAGTAATGACAAAATTTTTGAAACCGTCTTTTGAATCACAAAAATTGTTATAAATGGATTTTTTATGACCAGTAATGACAATTTTGCGTGTTTACGTTACATAACTCAAAATGAGCTTTTATCATACATTATGAAACGTTACAAAATGTTTTCATGATTATTGAGGTGCAGTAATCTTTCACAAAAAATAACTCGTAATTCAGGATCAAGAGGATTGAGTTTTTGTGCAACTTCTAACTTGTAGGAATGGCCATTCAAATCAAGATGTACAATTTGTTGTAAACTTGTTTTTGAAACTCCTAATGCACCAGATGATTTGGGTTTGCAGAGCAGATACATGCACATTTTCAACATTGTCTGGAGTACGTACATATCAAGGCCTACCAGTTGGTTTCACCTTTAATGCACTATTTCTGAAATTGTTTATCAACCTTTTAATCGGATCCTCCAAGGAACACTATGACCTTCGTATACCATGTCGAGAAACATGGAAATTGTTACGAAATAATCGTTGTGTAGCAGTCACTGTCTCATTATTTAAAAAAAGCTTTGATAACAAAAGCATGATGTAAACCTGTCCACTGCTCCATGTTTACTGAAATGACATCAGCAGTTTTAAAAGTGTCAGGTTTTATTGGGCAACCCAGTAAATAACATTTTATTTTAAAATTTTAGAATCACACCACTTAATAGCTTGAAAAATAGGCTTAAATATTCTTTAAAAAAAGTAACATGGGTGTGATTTTTTAAAAGCTGGTCATTTTTTGGGTAGTTTTTACACATACTGTTGGTGATGTTTTACAAACGGAGTGGAGATACAGCATTGGTACATAACCTAGAGAGAATGAGACTCAGGAGTGGTGCGCAAAATCCTGAACCAAAGCCAAATAAGACTTAAAAAACAATTTTATTCATCGTTGCCCCAAAATGTTTTAACAATATTCCTGGATATATTACAAAATTTTTTAATTCTAAAACCTTTTTGAGTTATTTGAGGCGCTGGTTACACAATTTAGACGATACAACACGCATTTGAAATATTTCAACTTAACATGTGGGCGATGTCTTGGGATTATCGTGAGTGAATGTATGTGAGGCTGTGTTTGTTTTTGTGTGAGTGTGTTGCTTTGAATGATTTGTTAAATTAGCTTTTAGTATTTCTACTGGGTGTATATTTTTCGCAACTAAATTTTGTAATTCTTATGTTTTTAATTTTAAATGATGTAAAATTTCATTCTTTTGTTCTATTGGTTATATCTGAAATTTGATCATTATTTTTACCTTTTAAAATTAAAATCCTAAAAATAACATAAACATGATTGCCTACAGTTAGGCCTATACTGAACCAACATACATTTCTTTAATGCATTTACATTCATTACCATAGCAACCAAGTTAGCAAATTTAGTCATTTAAAAAAATGAACAAACCACTATGTTCATTTTAGAAAAATCACAAAATACGCTCATTTAAAACAATTTACAAAATTAGGAAGTGCAATGTCTATTTCAGAGGTATTAACAAGTAAACTAACACAACTTTTAAAATGAGGAAGCATAATGTCCATTTCATCGGTAGCGGACATGATTAAACCCGTACAGCTATTAAGTTTACCACTGCATATTTTATTTCGTCGATTTCTTCTTTTTTATCAGCTGATGCATTAAACTTTTGGTTTATATTAGTACTTGTGTAAACCAATGAAGAAAAAATCATCGATGAAGTATACAAAGCGTCTCACGAGTTTGTATATTTTACCTCATCCAAAAAGTGCTTAGTGCGCCTAAAGAAGTTTTCTCCTCAAAAATCAAAATATTAAAACTAAAAATCTGCCCAACGTACTGAATTAGACGATGAAAATCTACACACTTCTACCACAGAGGATATAAGTAATACCAGAGTGCTCGAAGGATAGAGAAATGTGTTTCGCCTTTACTGAAGCGCTGGAATAGAGCTTAGTGGCCAAGATGCTAGCGACGTTGCCGCTTTGAACATTGTGTGAGAGAGAGAGGAGATGGACAGCTGATGCACGCACGTTAAACACTACGGCGACAAAAAAGGACACTATGCCGGGTGTTGGCTGCACGACTTGGCAACGTTAGCTAGCTAACATCGCTTGTCGCGCTCTGCAGCGGCCAGCTAACATATTAACGAAATTACCGAAACACATTTTCCTATCCTTTGAACACTCTGGGTATTACTTATATCCTCTGTGCTTCTACATAATAACACAGAACTGTTGTGGTAACAAACCACTGTAACAATATAGAAATCAGGTAGTTTGCTACCCCAATACAAGATGACCATTAACATAAACAAATGAGCAAATTTGATTTAGGATATTGACAACGACAGGAAATTATATTTGGAGAAAGGGAGAAGGATGTTCAATGGAAGAAACAGAGATATACAAAATACTCTTACAAAATGTATTTATTATTAACTATTTACATGTTGATTGGTTGCTGAGAAGTATCCAAGTCCTCTGCTAAATTGTATCATCCTACAACAAATAATGAAATTTTAAGTTGAATGTTAAATGTTTGTAGACTAAAATGTGAGAAGACATTGTTCGTACAAGAAGAGTGATTTGGATCTGAGGAAAACAAAATCCGGAGGATTTGAGAGTATACACAACCTATACGGTACTGGTATGGAAACATAAGTATCAGGTACAACAAAACATAAGTATTGTCCGCAAGAGGAAAGAAGTCTCCTGAGCCAGGACGGTATGCAGCAGTGTTTGTATGTTACCGCACGGTATTTGCAGGCGCTCCGCGTTGTCCAAACATTTCGCGCCTTTGTTTCTGCTAACATGGAATCCCTGTAGTTCAGTGCAGGGCTATAGAATACAAGGGCTAGACCAATCCGCCACGGAAAGCTATGTTTTATTTTTGTCATCAATAATTGTATTCAGATAGTGAAGCACGGGGTAGTGAAGCACGGGGTGAAGATAGTGAGCTCTTATGATTTTGTGAAAACCTCCGTAATATTGAAATACAGTGACGTGATATTTGTTGTGCGTGTAAATAAATGTTGGTTTTATAAATTTGTAAACAGTTGTTTGTGAATATTCAAAGAAATTGTAAGTATTAAACAGTCTTAATTTGTTGCAAGTTTGTTGAAAGAAGATAGACGCCATTTTATCTGGTCCATTTCAGCCGAACATGAGTGCGTGCGCAACTGCGCATCGTGTAGGGTAGTGGTGGGGAGGCAAGATAAGGACAAAATTAAATGTAGCGTCTGTAATTCCTGGCATCATGCCAAGTGTGTAAACATTAGTAAGACGGATATTGACACAATGATAGCAAATAAGTATCAATGGAAATGTAGTAGCTGTGTCAATGTGCGACGTAATAGCCTTGTTGATATGTCTTTATCTGCTTCTGAAGCGGTAGTTTCTGTTGCGGACATAAATATAACCCCAATGCTAGATAGCATTTTAAAGGCCTTGAATGAATTTCGGACTGAATTTAGGGCAGATAGCCGCGAAATTAAAGAGAATATACGGCGAGTAGAGTATGATTTGGGGGCTTCTATCGAGCTGTCCCACAAAAAACTAGATGATAATACTGAAGTCCTTAAAACTCAACAGGAACTAATTAATTCGCTCTTAACAACGGTTGATAATTTAAAAGACGAAAACAATTTCTTGAAGGGAGTTGTGTGTGACCTTGAGGGGCGTTTGGAGGATCAGGAACAGTATTCCCGATGTAATACTGTAGAGATATTTGGCGTACCAGAATCGCCAAATGAAAATATTTTAAATATAGTCGAAGATGTAGGAAAGGCGGTGAACTTTAACATTACTGAGACAATGGTTGATGCGTGTCATAGATTGGGCGTAAATCGCCTTGGAGGTCCCAGAGGGATTATTGTGAAATTTGTGCGTCGCCTTGATAAAGAGGAATTTCTAAATAAAAGACGAGTTAAACGGGATTTATCGACGAGACATATGGGTCACCCTGATGACATTTCTGTTTACGTAAACGAATCGTTGTGTCCGTCTAGAAAGCGATTGTTAGCGGAGGCCCGGCGACTAAAGCGAGAAAAGAATTTTGCTTTCCTGTGGGTACGGAATGGGACTATTCGAGCAAAAAAGACTGAAGGGAGCGATGTGGTGTTCATACGTTCAAAAAACGATCTGCAGTTACTTGTTTAAAATGCCACACATATGATATTACGTGGTTTTTCTTGTGTCAACGTCAATATAGTTTTGTTTTGTTCCCTATTTTCAAAGATTATAATCTAATTTTAATAAAAATTATTTTTTAAATATTGATCTTAATATCTAAATTGTTATTTGGAGATTGTTTCAGTTGTTTTCTTAATGTTTGTTGTGTATATCGTTGTTTTTGGCTGATTTTTGTTAACTTCTATTTGTTTTATATGATTGATATTAAGTTCATTCTTTTGTGTTTGTATGTAAATCTTTTAGGTGTGCATGTGGGTTGCGGTACTGCTTCGGTTGCCTCGATGATTATGTACGGGATTTATAGCGGGTTCATGTTTTCAAAACTCTTATGGCGGCTAACGTAGTTGATGATTGTTCTCTCTCCGCCCCTGCCTTGTTACAGCGATCGTTTTTAGGACGTGAAAAGTGTTTAAAAATTGTTCATATTAATGCCGAGTCTATACTTGCCCATATTGATGAAATTAAAGCAATAGCACAATCCGGTGCCGATATTATTGGAATATCCGAATCTTTTCTAAAACCGCATCATGCTAGTAATGAGGCAAAGATTGATGGCTTTGTCTTGCACAGAAACGATCGTATTGGCAAGGCGGCAGGTGGGGTAGCTGCTTATGTAAGAGACTCTCTTGGATCTAATATTTTAATATCTTCCCCTGCTATTTATTCTAAAAAGCCTGAATTTTTATTTTTGGAAATTAAATCTTTAAATAGTAAGTTATTGCTTGGGGTAGTGTACCGACCTCCTAAAGTAGGATATTTGTCTAATGTTGAGGACGTATTGGGTTCTTTGCTTCCTGGCTATGACCATGTAGTGATATGTGGAGATTTCAATGCAGACATATCACAAAGTGTAGTCTCTTTTGAAAAATCTCAACTACTAAATTTATTCTTTAGGTGCGACTTATCTCTATTGCCTTTGTCGGAAACGCATCACACGGTTACGTCTCACACTACTATTGACTTATATGCCGTTTCCAAACCAAATACAGTTCTGTTGCATGGCCAAATCTCTTTCCCTGGTATCTCGAGACATGACCTTATTTATCTTGTTTACGATCTTAGATTACCGAAACGTAAAACAAAATTCATTACGTTTAGAGATTTAAAAAATTTTAATCATGATTCATTTATTGCAGAGCTGTTGGCTCTGAATGGATTGAAATTGTAAAATTACACGACATAGATTGTAAAATTTTATTGACCTTATATGATAAACACGCCCCGGTTAGATCTGTACGTGTTACTCACCCTACTTCTCCTTGGCTTTCAAAGGAAATCCGACAACTTACGAAAAGCAGAGATGTCGCTAGACGAAGGTATGTTCGGTCGAGATTAGCAAATGATTTTGAAAATTTTCGTGCACTCCGAAATAAAACTAAACAATCTATCAGAAATGCAAAGTTAAGATATTCACACGATCTATTTAAATCCTGTAAGACACCTACTGAAACGTGGTCTTCTGTGCGTAAACTAGGCATACATTCTTCAGTTGTACATACGTCAGGTAATGTCGTTGTGGCTCTTGATGACCTGAACTCTTACTTCGTTTTCAGTTTTAGTAGCGCTGTTTCTGACTCTGAAACAGTCTGTAAATATTATTCTTCTCTGCCAGCTCCTGCTTATGAACCTTTCTATTTCAAACACGTGTATGATGAAGACATTTTGAAAGCGGTGCGTAGAGTCACTTCTCAAGCGAAAGGCATTGACCAAATTTCAATCCTTTTAATTAAAAAAGTACTGTTTGTGATTACTCCAATAATAGCTGATATCTTTAATTTCTCTCTTCAAAATTATTTTTTTCAAAAATTATGGCGCTTGGCGCTTGTTAAACCTCTAGCAAAAAGACCTGGCCCTTCCAATCCTGCTGATTATCGGCCCATTAGTCTGCTCTGTGTACTCTCCAAAATTTTGGAGCGGCTTGTTTATGATCAAGTAATTGAATTCATGAAAACTAATAATCTTTATGACTAGTTTCAATCAGGTTTCAGGCAAAGATACAGCACAACAACAGCCCTTTTAAAAATTACAGATGACATTAGGTATGCAATGGACCGGAAGGAAGTCACGTTTCTGACACTATTTGACTATAGCAAAGCTTTTGATTCGGTTATACACGACATTTTGATTAGCAAACTCAAAAGTTTAAATTTCTCACCACCTTCCTTAAGATGGTTTAAGGCATTCCTTAGCAAAAGACAACAGTGTGTTCTTGGGCCGAATAACTCCCGTTCAGGCTGGTTAGAAGTACAAAGAGGGGTCCTGCAGGGATCTGTTTTGGGACCACTGCTTTTTTCTCTATATATACATGACATTTCTTCAAATTTTAATAATTGCAGCTACCATCTCTATGCAGACGATCTTCAGATGTATAAACACTGTGATGTTCCCAATATAGAGGAATGCGTAAGCCTTATAAACAAAGATATTATTTCACTGACTGTTTGGTCAGTTCGTCATGGTCTCAAGATTAATGAAGGGAAAACGCAGGCAATTATAATCGGCTACCCACGTTTATTAAAGAATATTGATTTTCGATCTGTGCCTAATATAAAGGTTAATAATATTAACTTAGAATTTAAGGATGAAGTCAAAAATCTTGGTATTTTATTCAATAGAACGCTTACTTGGTCAAACCATGTGGACAATGTCTGCAACAAGGTCTTTTCCTCGCTAAGACAGTTGAGACGCTACAAAATGCTGATTCCCACTAAGGTGAGAGCTTTGCTTGTCGAGTCACTTCTTTTTCCTATATTTGATTATGGTTGTGTCGTTTACAGTGACTTGAAGGCAGAGGTAGCATTAAGGCTCCAGCGGGCACAAAATGCATGTATCCGCTTTATTTTCTCCATAGGTTTTGGTCAACATGTTACTCCTTTTTATAACCAATTGAAATGGCTTAAGCTTTGTTATCTAAGAGATCTTGCTTTGTTGACTGTATTATATAAGTATTTTAAAACTAATTCTCCGTGTTATTTTTCTACATTTTTTAATTTTATGCCTGATATACATAGTGTCAATACACGTTCGGCTTCTAGAATTCTCCAAATTCCTCTCCACCGTACATCCATCTTCAACAAATCCTTTGCAGTTTCAGGTTGCAGATTGTGGAATTCAGTTGTTGCCCGGGTAAGGGAGGGTTCAGGTCTATCGGAGTTTAGATTGAATGTTAGGGGGCAGTTTTTGGCCAGACAACGAGAGAGTGTGTGATTTCCTGGTAATACTTTCTTTTTTCTTTTTTATGTTTGATTTACTCCAATTAATTTTATGTAATATGAATATTTTCATGTTGTATAAAATAATTTCTTTATTACTGGTCTTTTACGTTCATCGAGGCACTGAAGTTTGTGGTTGTTTTTAGTTTTGTAATTTAAATTTAAAGTTTTTCTTTGTTATTAAAAATTAAAGTTATTTCATTAAAAATTTGCGTAGTTTTATAGATATGTATTGTATGTAAAGTATGTATAGTATCTATTGTGTGTATATGTGTGTGTATGTATGGATGTAGGCATGTGTATGTATGTGTGTATTTCGCGGATATTTTATTTATGATTTACCTATTTTATTTGTAGCATGAGTCATGTTAGTTTATATTATTCTTTATATTTATAATTTTGTTATTATTGTCTTTATTATAATTTTGTTATAAATTTTGTAATTATTTATGTATTTTGTTGATGGGTTCAGTCAAAGGGGCTTCATAGCCTCGACTGCGCCCAAATAAAGGCAATAAACAAACAAACAAACAAACTCTAGGTTTAAATTTGATTATAATTTTTTGTATATTATATATTTATTTATATCTAATTATTTTGAAAATTTTAAGTACATTTTGCTAGTAGAGATTTTTTAAAAACATTTTAACTCAAAGCTGCAGAAGAAATTACTTGAGGACCTTGGTAACTTTTAACATAAAGTAATCTCGCTTGCAACTTTTTAGTAGGCCTATCAACAAGCATTGCTAGTTTTGTATATACATTTAAAATGGTTTACAATTTAATATTGTACAGTAATTTAAGAACTTGTAAACTTATATGTACATAAGTGTAAATATAATCTTACTTGTAAATACAATAACGGTTTTTCTTACTGCCTAACTGCACAAACTTTTACAGTAACAGCTTTCTTTCTTAATAACAAACTTTTTTTATAGTAATCCTATACTGTAGTACAAGTTAGTTTTTAAAACTGGAAGGCTTATCAAACCTTAATGGTTTTCTCAACACTATTAACACAATTAAATAGGTACAATAAAGTAAAATCTCAATTGGCTATTTTACATTTTTTGCCATAGTGAATGTGACCGCAGAATGCCGTGTGCAACGTGAGCTTAGCGCCGACTCCTCATTTAAGCGCCTGCAATTTTTGAATAGGCCAGAACTCAGGGGACTTCTTTCCTCTCGCGGACAATAATAAACTTCTTCGGAACTGAAAATTAAATCTATTCATCCAAGTGTCTTCTGCCTTCGAAGTACGAGGGTGAATCAAATGTAAACCCGCATTTTGCTTGTCAGACAACCCGAGCAGACAGGCATAGTGAGAAGTGTCAATGTGTTTTGAGTTGGAGAACCCGCTTGGTAGTGTGACAGGCACTTTGCATCTTATATAAATACTAGTAAGACTACGTGAAAAATTGATCACACGCAGATTAATTAGACACTCATCAGAAAAACATAATTTAAAAAAATACTAATTAAAAACAACAAATTTTATCTACTCCTAACTATTATGTGGGAATTTTGTAAAATCACAAGGATTACATTATAGTAACAACGAAATACAGTAGACTCCCGATTATCCGCGATAATGGGTGGCTGAACTTTCGTGTATAATCGAAATCGCGGATAATCCGAAACTAACCTAAAATGCCCTAGAAATAGTTCAAAATGACCGTAAAACTAAAATAAGTGCTTAATTAATCTTTACAAAAGGTTCAGGTAATAACAATTAATTTAAATATGCACAGTTACGTACCTTTATATGTTGGAAAAATTGCATAGTTTCACACACACTATTTACATATTTACAAAGAACAAAAACAAAAACAAAAAACAGTCCAGTACATAATTACTACAGTAGCCTACTACTGTTGTCAAAATGCACTTTCAATATCAATCTCTATCAGCATGGAGTAAAAAAGTCCTTTATTGACGGGGGTGGGAATAGTCCCGTTATGAAGGTTATTATTATGTTTACTGTATTGTCTTTGAGGTGGCGCTACAGTCTGCGAGCGAGATAATGGGCCTTCACTCACTAAACTTTGTTCGCCGTAGTATCGCATTTGGGTTATTTTACATATTTAATTTGTATTTTTTTGGCGATCGCGGTATTTTTTGGCGATTGCGGTTAAGCCGCAACGCGGGTAATCCACTCATGGATAATCGGGGTTCTACTGTATTAAATTTAAAGTGCCTACTCATGTAGAAGATATATAGGTGTTTCCAAACTGTTATGTAACTAATGTAGGCTGTATGATATGTTTTGAGGTCAGAAGAAACTACTTAGGCCTACAAATAACAAACTACATATAATCAGGTCTATGCCTTTAAGGATTTTCAACTTAGTAAATGTACAGAGCCTAATACTTCATGGTGAACAAAAGAGTTTAACTCATGCACATGATTGTATTGTTTGATTTATTCCTTTTATTTAGTGGGAATGAATTAAAATCCTTATCGAAGATTCCACTCTAAGGTTTTAAGCACAGGTTTGATCAAAGTTGTAAACATAACCTTAAAGTATATTCTAGGCTTAGTTTTGAATGTTTTACACGAATCAGACGTAACAATTTAAATTATTATTTCTATAGAAACACAAAACTTAACCTACATATTGTAAAGATAACCTTAAATGGTTCACAAAGTTGTTGAAGTATTACAGCTGATGGATAAAACGAATAAATCAAACAATATAAACATTTGCTATTACACCATTTTGTTACTCATGTACAGACATATTTACGGAAAGCAAAATACATCGTAATTTTTTAAATTAATATTCCAAGAAATTTGTTCTAGCTATTGTTGCTGTGGCAGCACTGACTGTCAGTGACAAAATGTCTACTCTATTCACCAGCCTCCCCCTCCTTAGTCTAGTTTGTTCAATTCCCTTGCACATTGATGATGTAAATAACTTGATTTGTTTATTGAAAAGTGAAATGATAATCATTTAAAAAAAATGTTATTATACACAAAACAGTTTAAAAACAATATTCAGAGAGGTAAATTTTCAAGGGATGTCCTATAGACCCACCGGTAATTTGTGAAATCCGGTAAAAAACGTCTGAAAATATTAGATTTTGCACTCCCCCCCCGCCCTAATAATTTGTTAGCGACATTCATTTATCCACGTGTTTATTTTAGGATTTTCTATATCATAATATTTAAATTGATCACATTAGCTAGCTGGAGCAAACATTAAATTTATTCTTCTTCTTAGTTAACAGTGAACAAAGTAAAATACCTTTCAGGTTTCAAATCTGTAAGAGACTCCTAAATCTATTCTGCTAGAAAGGGGAGAATTTATTTTTAAGAAAGTAATATATGATGACCCTAGGGGAATCATTACACTCATTCAAAATGGTTAGGAGTTGAGAAAGAAAGACAAAGCTTTCCCTGAGAAGGACAGGACCTCTGTCGGAAAAGCTCTCATGACGAGGTGAATTTACACATTGATATTCTCCACGATCGATGTAGCAAAGAAACATATGGAGCTACTAAGGTTATACTTATGCAAACAATAAAGTTTAATTATTTCATTAAAAAAATATATGATTTGATCAAGTTTGATATATATGGTTTGATTTCATTGAAAATCAATGAAGAAACTTGTTTGTCATACATCAGAAGAAACCTAGCTAACAAGCACAGAAAACTACTACGGTACTAAGTGTAACACAGTAAGTCATTTCAATTTTGCCCTTCACAAATACTGGGTTAAATTAATTAACCTTTTTCCTCGGCAAAATTAGTTCTGTTTCTTTTATGTCTTAAAACAGTTTAATTAAACGTACATGACACAAAACCACTAATTAACTAATCCAATACTTATACTCAATGTAAAAAAATGAGTAAGTAATCTTAACGTAGTAAGGGAATATGCAAATTGAAAATAATAGTAAGTTATAGAATGTATAAACAATTCAATCATGTTTATTTACATTCGTATACGCAGTCCGATGTCATTTAAAAGATACGTCTAATATTTCCTGAGTTAAAAAAGTTGTGAATGTAGTTTAAGTTTAAAGAGTTTTATGTTGTGTTCATAATTAGTTACATTAAATTTTGTAAATTATATTTTCCATTTTCATTTATTTAAGACGTTTAGAAATAGAATTGAACATTACAGTTACGTATTAGAGCATTGACCGTAAAATGGCGAGTTGCCCTAATGTAAACTTGGGCCGATATTTATTTTGTATTGGGTATATATTTTTTTATATGAATCCGATGAATATTCCAAGAAGCTTTAAACTGAAGAAATCCAAAAACTATTAATATTGGAATAGTTGACACTTACCATAAAAAGTAATACGAATTTATTTAAAGTTTTGCTAAACCATAGGCTACAGTGGTAAAATTTAAATCATTATGAAATGATCAAATTTATAATTTAAAAACTTACCTTTACAACAAACATCCATTGATAACTTTGCACCACTCCTAGGGGTTTTTATCACCTGTTCTCCACTTCTTTTTTCAGTTCATATATCTAAAATCAATAATGAAAAATATAATTGGTTCAGTACAATTAGAGTTAGACAACATGCACACTGTTAACCCACTCCTTAACATTTTGAATAAAAACAAAGTAATAAGTATGAAAGGAAACCTGTACAGAGTTTTTTTGTTGTTATATTAATTAGTTGGACAATATACAAAATAAATCAAACTTGGAAGTCTGCAAAAGTGACAGCAAACATGTGCAACCAGTTATTCAAGTTTTAAGTGTCCTCATTAATCAGGAAGTTATTCATTAATTTTATGACCTAAAAACAGGTCTATGAACTATGAAAAGTATATGGAGTTACATCTTCAGATTTTAAAGGATTATATGAAAAATTTGAGCCATAAGAAACAATATTGGTCTTTATACAGTAATGATAAATTGTTTCTTTGTTAACTATTACTACTCTCTTCTAAATTTATTTTACCTGAATATAAGCCTCTGTAAGTGTTATCATCTGTGGCAGGATATCAGTTACATGTAAATCTTGCATTTCATACCACTTCCCTGTGCCCTGCACATACAAAAAACAATAAAGAATTTTTAAACTCATCTACACTCACATCTCGACTGTTCGTTTTCATTTAATGCACACTTAATTAGGGATGCATTTTATGTATTCTCAAAAGACAAATAAAATAATAATACTATGCATATTCATAAAGTAAGGGCATCGGCTTATATTTAAATGATAGCAGGTATGTCTGAACACGGTTTCATGCATGCGGCGCCATCTACCTGCTATTTATGAAGCTACTGCAGATGTTTTTTTGTTTCAGTTAACATTGGTGAATAGCCTGACAATAATTTTTCCCACCATTTGTAAATTGATTGGATTTTTGTGTGCAAAATGATCTTTACCGGCTGAAATTCATCGGCAGTTGTGCCTTGTGTGTGGATCTATAGTTAATGAGCAGGAGGAAAGGTTAGAAAGTAGTGTTGAGACTTTACAAATGGCCGCACAAATGTGCAAATGACGAGCGTAGTGGCAGACCCAGTATTCAAACCGACAAAAGTGAACCAAAAACTGCGAAGGATCAATGATTGGCGATTAGTGCTCCGTTTGATGAATTTCCAAAAGTTGGATGCACATCGCGGATATCACAAATTGTGTGGAAGGTAGGCCCTGAAAATGCTCACCGACCAGCACAAAGAATATGCAGTGGACAAGTGTTTTTGGACTGCTATCGATAGGACGGAGATCATTTGTTTTCCCACATTGTTACGAACAATGAAATATGGATATCTTACACCAATGCAGAATCAAAACATCAGTCAATGCAGTACGCCATTAAAGTTCACCAAAATCGTAAAAGTTTAAGCAATCTCTGTACTCGAGTTGAAAAATGATGGCTATAATTATTTTGGAACGAAAAGGGTGTCAATTTGTTTTGGGAACCATATAGTCCCAGCATTGTTCCTAGCAACTACTTCCTCTTCTTGCATTTGAAACACTGGATTGGTGGACAACGTTTGAAAACGATGAGGAACTCAAAGACTGCTGTTGTTAACTGGTTCAATACTCAGGAGGCGGAGGGGTTAAATACACTGGTGCAGCATTATGAAAACTGAAAGCTTAGAACTGAATGGAAAAGTGAAGTAGATATGTAATAAACTAAAACTATGAATAAAAATCTTTTCTCACAAGTTTATTTTTTGAACTACTTTATGAATATGAATTGTCCATAATATAAACAACAAATAAATGTATAAATTTTAATGATTTGTTTGTTTACCCATTGTACTAGCAGTTATTTAAAGATTGCAGTTCTGTATGTCTTTATGCCATTCTACAAACTTCCCGTATTCATGTTCATAAATGGTTTTAGATCTTTCAGGAAGTAATTCTTCTGAGATTTGTTTGGCTTCAAACATTATTCGCTAATTTTCTGCCATTATTAGTATATTTTTAAATAACACTATTTCTCACTATATTTTAACCACCCTTAAGACTTTAACTAGTATTTTTAACTCACCTTGTGCAAAACGTGAACTCTGTAAGTACCCTTAGATGGTTCCCCATCATGTACAATATTAGCCACAAGATCGTATGTAGTGTGTTTGTGTTGCGCCTTTACTTCTGGTGTTAAGATATCTCCAAAGTCTACGTTCCTGGAAAATTACATCAATTAAAAACAGTTACCAAGCTGCAGATATAATAGACAAAATATCTCTTGTAAATGTACAACTTACAGTAAAAATTATTGATATATCTCATTGAATATATATCTTGACCTCAGTATATATTATATTCGTTGATGTACACGAGATATAGTCAAATATTATTAGCACTAGTCTAAAAAAAGGCAAAAGAAACATTTGAAGACAAATTGTTGAAGTGTATGGGTAAGGTGTAATGAATGATGAAAAAGTGTGAAAGTTGTGCAAACTGTTCAATGAAGAAAGGGCAAATTTTAATGGTGATGATCAATCTGGATGCCCTTTGTCATCGGTGAAGAGTTGATGAGGAGATTAGTCAAAACAGACGCTTCACTATTGTCAAGTTTCAAGATTAGTAATTAATAAAATAGTTTCTGAAAAACTTCAATAAAGATTTTTTTGCAAGATGGGTGCCAAAAAGTTAACGGGAGATCACAAAACAAAGAATTTGGCACATTCTTCGTCATTTTTGAAGCTCTTTGACAAGGATGGCAATGAGTTCTTAGATTGCTTACTAAACACCAGGGATTAAAGAATAATCCAGTGAGTGGAATCATTAAAATTCTCCGTCAAAACCAGATAAATTGAAACAACAACCATCAATGATGGCCAATTTCCAGGACCGGAAAAGTGTTCTTTTGATACACTTCTGCCAAGAGGAATGACAATAAATACCAAGTTTTTAGTGAAACCTTATTAAAGCTTAGGCACGTCATTCAAAACCGTCGGGACGGATTACTATCAAGTAGCATCATTCTGCTTCACGTTGCGGCAAGGACTCGATGCAACTGGACAAGTTTCAATAGAAATTACTGGATCATCCTCCCTACATCCCTGATTTAGCACCCTTAGACTTTCATCTTTTTCTAGAACTTATGTTAACTTAGGGAGAGAGGGGATGAAAGTGATTGAAGAATAATTATTGAAAGAAACGATTATTGACTGGTTTTGACAGGTGAAACAGTTTTTTGATAATGGTATCCTGAAGTTAGTTCTCAGTTTTAACAACTGTTTAAATATCATGGTTACTGTGTAGAAAAATAAAATAATGATCATATTTTCATATCCTATAAAAGTTACGTTCCCCTCTTGGGAAATTAAAGGGAACTGGACTCTGGTGATAAGATTTCCTAGCAGCTCAGCTCTTTTTAGGACCAAGACTCAATACATTTGAAAACGCTACCGCTCTACAATTACCGCACAACTACCTTCCGAGCCCTACAAAACAACTCCATTCAGTCTTTCCCTTCACCAAAGCTAACAGATACTTTACCTCGACTTTCTGTTCACAGGTTTTTACACTACATATCACCTACTCACGACAAAGCCACGTCTGAGTCTATGCCAATTGGGAAGATATCAACAGTGTCTACCTTTATTTCCTTGGCAGGAGAATATCAAAGGATATAAAATTTATCACAACTTATCAAATGAACTTGAATAGCATTTAGGCAAAATCATACCAAATCTATTTTATACTTTTTATTTTCTAACTAACATAGTACTAAGGCTAATTGTTAAATATAGTTTTATAAAATATAGTTTAACTCACTTCACAGGGAAATTCACTATAGTAGGATTCTTTTCCACAAAGAAAGTATTTTTCGTAAATCTCTACAACAGAAATGTAAAAATTCAGGTTAAATTTATAAACTATTACAACAAGTAAGTTGAAATTAAAACAAAAACTAATGCCACTATACCTTAATGTATAGAATCAGATAAGGTGGTAGCTTGGTGATTTCGAACCTCTTGAGGAAATTCTCTTTGTAAGTTTTGTACTCTTTCTCACTGTCATTGTTGAATTTCGTCAACAACTGGTAAAGATTCACCTGAACAGAACCAGTTTCAATTTTATTACTACAATTAAAAAAATATATTCATTTTAATATCACAATAAGAGTAAAAAAAAAAGAAAAGATATTCTATTGAAAATCAATGACATTTTACCATCAAATCATCATTTTTAGGAGCAAAATGATGTTTTTGGTATTCTCAATAGTGAGTAAGCTATTCTTACTATTTGAGAAAGAACAAGCTTATAATTTTGATTCTAAACTTTAACAAAAAGTAGTCCAACATATATTTTAGACCAAATCTAGAGAAAATTTTGAGGATGACCAGAAAATGTAGTTCTATAGCCTAATCGTATGGGCTGAACTTCATCCTGTTTTATAAGAATGAGTTTTATTTTACTGGGACTTGCAAATGAAGGAGCACTTAAGTAGAAGAATAGTTAAGAAGACAATGAGAAGGCACTTGAAAGGAATCTCGTTAACGTTGAAGCCCAAAGAAAACAGAAGGGGTTCTGCATCAAGTTGTTTGCAGGGCTGTTATATGGGAAAGGGCTATGAGGTATGCCAAAAACTGCAATCAGTTACAAAGGTTCAAAGGGGAATGGCACAATGGATTATAAAGGTGTGAAGAGAATGGTTGCCATAGGAATAGCTGCAGTCCCCTACACAGATCTCTGGTTGGATGAATTGGGCTAAGAGAGTGAAAAAAAAGAAAATTCCTATGGCAAACTGAAAAAATCGATCACACAGTTAAACCGCTGATGTGAATTTCTAAAATTAAGTTTATGTTTTAGGGCTTCAAACAACAATTTGGGAAATTGGTCTACTCATAAAGGCGCTGAATAGATACCAGTCAGTGTGTACAAAATATATTAGTAGAATTCAGTCACCTCAGTCTCCAGCCCCCACTCATGAGCTTCTTCATTCCGGATTATGACCTGCGTTTTGCGATTTTGCACTTCGACATTGCGGTCTTGGATTGTGGACGGCTTCACTTCACTTCGCAGCAGGCAAACTCATTTTTATGTTATTTTACGTTTTGGTCGACTTTGAGGGAACCAGACGGGCTATAAGGTGTGTAAAAAATAAAATGAGCACAATTATCTCCTTTTTTCTTTAGTTAAAACCAAAAAAAGTTTTATTTTATTACCAAAAATCTCAAAAATGTTTCACTACCAGTTAAAAAACGTGCTTTCGGTTGTTGAATTTTTAGGTTAACGAAATCAACCAAGCGACTTAGAAAACCAATGTATGTACTAAATTTGGACGTAAAAAACGACCGTTAGATTGCGAACACACATATAAAATTTGTAATGACACCCCAAAACGTATTCTGGGGACCATGATCGGTGCTCATTGACTATTCCAAACTTTAGGTCTCACAATAAGAGGCACTGCAATAGCTCATCTTTCCAATGCAATTTCGCTAAAAAATGTGTCTGATGCGATCATATGATTGTAGGGTTAATAACCACCACTACTAAAATCAAAGGTTAGAGAGTGAGTAAATGTTATGAAACCCTACGAAAGCACAGAAACAGTCTTCAATAGATAAAGTCTATAGGTTCGAGCCTGTAAAATAGCATTTGATATACATACCTGAGGAATAATATTTTCCATAATTTCATCTTTGAACAATGGAGGAGGGGGCAAATCACACGTAAGATACAGAAACGGTGACGTAGTAACCTGTTCCGTATACTCATCAGTCAATTGCAACGCCGCCCTTTGTGTGTCTTCTAATTCTACAGGAGGAATTTTGCGACTTTTTATCTTCATGGAACCCAGGAATGTTTTGTAAACTATTGAGGAATCCGGATTCTTTGTTCCGTTCAACGCCAAATGCAGGGCATTCAGAAACCATGACAAAAAATCAATTGGATCTCCTAAAAAAAGTAAAACAAAAGCTTTAACTTTTTGATAAAGAAATAATTTTTACAATTTTTGTTAGGATTTACTATCATTTGTATACAGTGTATCATTTGTATAATCTACAAATCAGTTAACATATTATTTCAAAAATATTTGGCATTTTTCTTAGTCTATATAACGGTAACCTGTGTATCAAATTCTAAGAAAGTGAGGTAAAGTCATTGTGTTGAGCTGATATGGAATGACCCATATACAATTTTTAATGACATCCCAAAACATGTTCTGGAAACCATGATTGGTGCTCATTGACCACTGCCGACTTTAGACTTCACCATAAGAGTCACCGTAATAGCTCACCTTTCCTATGGAAATTTGCTAAAAACTGAAATTTTGAAACGGAGTATTGTATTTAATAGGCTATTTTTATCAAATTAAGAGATTATCTCACCAAGTACCAAGCAAAATTAATTCATCTCTCAATGGTTAAACTGGGGAAAAATCAATATAAATTATTTTGTAAAAAATACATATTAGCAAATATCTGGAAACTAAGCGTTTGTGGAAAAAATGTAATACTCAATTTTTTCTTTATCTTGGCAAAGACAATCTTTTTCCAAACTTTGGCAACTTACTGTATGAAGGAAAACAAAAATTAAAATTAAATCAAAGAAAAAACTTTAAAAAAAGGAGCAGACAGAAAGTTTTATTACACATAAAGATATTTACAAAATTATCTTACTCCAACTTTATTTCTAACTAATAACACATAGGTGCAATGGATTGGAATGTTCGGCTTACCTTGTTCGGTGAATTGAAACTTTTTCCTACTCCACAACACAACAGCTTGGAGCATTTCGTGAGGTGAGACATGTGCTTTGAAGTTCCGAGGGTTCCACAGTTTCCTCATCAATTCACCAAACCTTTGTACCAATAAGAAGGAACTATCACCAGGTGGTCGTTTGACTCTTGCGTAGTTGATCTCACGCAAAAAATAATCCCTGAGTGGTTGTACGTGTGATAATGCCTACATAATAATATACATATTAATGAAATAAAATAATATTTGATCATCCTTGATTCATCAATTCACTTGATAACTCACACACATCTATATAAATAGGCTGACTGAATATAGGACCTGACTGAATGACATAGAATCAACGTAGAGCAAAACCTACAGAAGATAAAAATTAAAAAATTTAACCCTGCAACTGTTGAGTTAACTTTCTTCAATGCCAAGCCATTTTGGTACAATTCTTGAACATTCAATCAACAATATTATCCGCAAACAGGGATACTCTTTAACATACCATAACAGTAATAAATTCTAGAGTGTAATAAACAGAAATAGATCCAGAACCACTACAGATGAGTTTGATGAAGGAGGAGTATACCAACTTTTATGTAATACATATAGGACAGACATGTAGAAGTTTCAAACAAAGATTTTTTTTTATTATTAAGACGAAAAACCTGGGTGGTTATCATCGCCTTTCAAACAAAGATTCAAAGAACACATACCGAGCTATAAAACAGCATTAAACCAAAGGTCTAAATATGCAGAACATGTCATGAACAATAACCATGATTACAGTAATATTGAATCCAAGTACTTCATAAGAGCAGAAAGCGAAAATTGCTAGATATATTAGAAGAGTTCCAAATTTATTCCCACAACAAGCAAGATCCTGACATCCTACTAAATGACAAATCGAACTTGTAGCACTTACGTCCATGTCACAGAGAAAATAATAAAATAAGAAAT
>JAGFPH010000012.1:1508765-1540722 GCA_018207615.1 Philaenus spumarius | reverse complement strand
AGTCAAACATCTGGTGTTACATATTATATAGTTTCCTTTAGTTGGTAATATCAAAATTTGTTTGAAATGTTGATTATTTAAGTATTAATGGTGAAATTACAACGCTGCTGCAATTTGAATTATTAGGTATAGTCGTGTCTATTTTGATCTCTTTGACGTTAGCATTGGTCACCACTCTGAAAATATCAGGGTTTGCAATAATCTAGTTGCATTGACTTCACCATGGGTCACCGTCGGAGTTACTGAGCAAAGCGTGATCACACTAGTATTTAATATAGGTGTAGGATTAATCGTAACCTTTAAGCTAAGCTGATAAATAATTTTAAATGTATAAATCAATGTTTATTAAGTTTATGGAATAACAGTGGTTATAATAAAGGTTCCAAAGAATCAGAATAACTCCTAAACAAACACTTAAGGTCCATTTACATCCGTGACAGTTCAGTATCAGTAAGCCTTTATTTGTAAATTAATAGTAGTTCATACATTATGTCCAGATGATTATTATATACAATTTGAATATTTGTTGAACATATGTTTCTTCTCTAGGCCAGTCTTCAATAAAATGTTATAATAGAGAAGGTGTACTTCTTTTATTATTACAATTCTCAATTATAACTTAATATATTTTAACAGGTTATGGGCCGATTATGATCAGGTAAGTTATAAAGATAAGAAAAATTAGTAGAATAACAAAATATTGAGAATTATTAGCAGTTGGCTATTATTGAAGCTCACAGAAACATAACCTAAAATGGCTAAATCAACTATTCCTTTTCATATGCTTTCTGCTGATAATTTTACGAATTGGAAATTCAGAATAGGTATTGTCCTACAAAACGAAGGTGTAAATGATGTTTTGAAAACTATTGACTCAGAAGTAGAAGCCCTTAAAGGTAATGAACTAATAGAATTTAAGCGGAAAGATGCAAAGGCACAATGTGTTATAGTACAGTCCTTGTCAGATAGATACATAGAATATGTTCATACTGGTAAAAGTGCAAGACAGATGATTGAAAGTCTAGAAAATGTACTTCAAAGAAAGAGTACACTTTCTAAAATGTATTTGATGAAAAAGTTATTAACACTGAAATTCGTGGAAGGTGAATTGCAAGAACCTTCCATAGATTGTGGGACCCAAAGGCAAATGAGATAGTAATCTCAAGAAATGTGACATTTGTTGAGAAAGATTATAAGTATAAATCACAAGTCAGTGTGACAAATACCCCGCAAATTCCAATTGAAAATGACTGTTCTGAGAAACGCTTGAATAAAAACACTACAGAAGAAATTTCTTTAGAAGAAATTCAGACAACTTCAATTCGTAAGAGCACCAGAGTTACATCTGCACTAAGCAAATTAAAGGATTATGTATGCTACAAAGATGATGACTAGTCTGAAATGAGCAAAGATGAAATTCATTTGGCATACTATTTGTGTGCAGGAGTTCCAAGTTCCTTTGAAAGTGCAATGAATTTGTATGATGGTTGGAGAGAAGCTGTAGACAAAGAGATCAGCGCTCTTGAGAAACACAAAACCTGGGAGCCAACTGCTTTACCAAAAGGAGAAAAGGCAATTGATACAAGATGGATATTCTCAGTTAAAATTGATGGTACCAAAAAAGCTCGTTTGGTAGCTAAGGGTTTCCAGGAAGAGCTTTCATCGAATGTAAAATTTAAAAGGTTCAAATTGAGAGGGAGTGTCAGATGATTATTATGTCAATTTGAATATTTGTTGAACATATGTTTTCTCTCTAGGCCAGTCTTCAATAAAATGTTACAATAGAGAAGGAGTACTTCTTTTATTATTACATTTCTCAATTATAACTTAATATATTTTAACACATTAAATAGAAATAATTTAGACCATTAGCCCAAATTAGTGTTAGTTTAAAATATAGGTAGTTTCTATGTTTGTAGGCCTAAGTTATTTTTTAGGCTTTCAAGAATAAAGTAAACAAAACAAATTGTAAAAAATATATACTTTATATCAACCTGAAAGCCGATCATATAGATAGTTCCTCATTTCCAGATATAATTTTTCATTTCCTCTCACATTTTGCTTCAGATTTCATTTTTTGAAGGAATATCCATATTTATTTATGACTAGATACATCGTATATGGCAGTTTACATAATTGCGTTATACAGGGCACCAATTTGGCATGAAGTTCTCAAGATAAAGAAATATAAAAACAAGTTAGAAAAGCTGCAACGAAAGATGTCACTTAGGGCGGGTCTACACTATGCCTATTTCGGCTACATATTTTCGGTAAGTCGACAATACATTGTTTTAAATTTGAGCGTTCACATCTATGCGTAGAATACGCAACCAAGCAGCATGCTGCCGGAAATACGCACGTCCGCATGCAGGTGCCGAAATTTATCTACCGGGAAGTTGATAGGAAACACGTGCATTCCTGAGCAAGCGTTCACACAGTGTGGATTATCGGTAGCTGCGTAGTGATATTGCAGTTGTTTTTAAAATTTGTGAAAATGTTTGATGAGGACAAGTTTATTGAATCTGTACACGGAAAACCACCATTATGTGACAAAGCGTGTGAAGCTTATTCAAATAGATAATATTCGATAATAATTCAAAAAACATCCTGTCGTGTTTTCGGATGTTGCTGTAAAACATCAGAAATCGTTAACTTGGGTTTCCTTCAACATGATAAGGATCTGGATGTACTGTCTGCAGGTGGGTTTTAGAAGTAGGTCCCCGGTTTCCTTTTTTTTCTCTTATTTTTTTTGGGTTTAAAGGCGAAAAACCTGGGTGGTTATCATTGCCTGGATAACGAAGAGCATTCATATAATGCTCATACAATCACACACAGGTATAAAATTAAACTTTTAATTTACACACACTACAGACAATACATGATAAAATAACAACGATAACAACAATAATTATACACTAACAACTTGTCACAGGGTTGTAAAGGGCCCTGTAACATAACAATGAATAAAACTCTAATTAAAATAACAAGTAATAAGTCTAAACATGGTATGTAAGTTATGTAAATGTATGTTGTTTCAAATGTTTCCAATTACATTCAACCGATGGAGGAATGCTAACACCATATTAATGGTTTGGGAGTCATCACCCAGCATCCTCTGAATGCAATTTGGTAGACAAAACCTCTTCCGAACATGTTTCAGCTTTTCACAATCTAGAAGTAGATGTTTAATTGAAAGAAGGTTTAAGCAGTAAGGACAAAGCGGCGGATCCCCCCAACGCATCAGAAATCCGTGGGTTAACCCAGAATGGAAAATGCGTAGGCGAGAAACCACCACTTCCTCTCGACGGCTTTGGCGGTTTGAGGATATCCATGGCCGAACGGTATCTTTAATTTGCCGGAGTTTATTTCCTTGTACTGCTACCCACTCTTCTTCCCACTGTCTAAACATGGCTTGTTTTAAAGAGGACATAAAGTCGGACGATATTACTCTACTCACGCTAGGCTGTAAGAAAGTGGCTTCCTTAGCAGTCTAGGTCTGCTTTAGTGTTTCCATGTATGCCGGCGTGACCCGGAACCCAGCAAAACGACACTCCCACGCCCCGTAGCCAAAGTCTGTGCATGGAGTACAGTATATCTTTGACCAAAAGGTTAGAAGAGTACATATCTTGAATGGATTCAAGTGCACTTCTTGAATCTGAACATATAAGAAGGTGCACCGGTGTTGCCAGTACAATATTGAGTGCCTTGAGTATTGCAAAAAGTTCTGCTGTATATACAGAAGAGCAAGATGGTAATCCATAAGTGAAGCTGTTTCCTGACAGAACAAATGCACATCCGACTCCATTGTCCAGTTTAGAACCATCAGTGAAAATGATCTGACTTGATGGGTAGAGTTTACATATAGATATAAATTCCTGACAGTAAACAACATCGGGTGTAGTTTGTTTTAGATATCTAGACAGTGAAAGATCAACATGAGGCTTTTTAATTAACCATGGAGCTACAAAACATGGTGTATTTTTATATATTGGAGGTAGTGCTAAACCTAGATTATTGAGGATACGGATAGTTCTGATCCCATAGGGAGCAGTAGATTGTTTACGAAATTCGTACTGTGTAAATAATGGATTGTTGAATATAATATCATATAAAGGGTGTAAAGGTTTGGAGCGCATATTACACATATATGACAATTGTAGCCGTTATCTTCGTCGCATGAGCGATGGCTCACCCGTTTCAACAAGCAGACTACTAATGGGACTAGAACGAAAAGCTCCGGATGCTAGACGAAGAGCAGTGTTATGAACGGAATCAATCTTTTTAAGAACCGATAATCTAGCTGACGAATAGACTATGGACCCATAGTCAATTGATGATCGAATAAGAGCTCGGTAAAAACGCAGCATGCAGGTTCTATCGGCTCCCCAATGAGAACCGCTTAAAACCCGTAACATATCTAAGATCTTGATGCAGCGTGATTTTAAATTTGTCACATACGGGTTCCAAGAGAGTCTATGGTCTAAAATAAGACCTAGAAATGTGACTGTGTTACCAGAGTGAAGTAGAGTTCTGTTTAGGTACAAAGTGGGACTAAAATGCTGTCTGCGGCGAGTTAAAGCAATGCATCTAGTTTTAGCAGCGGAAAACTTAAATCCTGTCTGATTGGACCATGTTTGTAATTTGTTGATCCTTAATTGCAGTGTTCTTTCTGCGGTTGCTGTGTTTCTGGTTGCCACGTAGATGGCAAAATCATCAACAAAAAGAGAACGGTGGACAGGTAATCGGACATTAGCAGTGATGCTATTAATAGCAACTGCAAATAAGGTGATGCTAAGTACGCTGTCTTGAGGGACACCATTCTCTAAATAAAATCGATCTGATAAGGCGGATCCAAGACGCACCCTAAAATATCGATTGGACAGAAAGTTTTTAATAAATGTTAAGATTCTCCCTTGAATACCCCAAGATTGTAATACATTTAGAATTCCTCTTCTCCAAGCCGTATCATATGCTTTTTCAAGATCGAAAAACACTGCAACAAGTGTCTGTCGAAGAAGGAATGCATTTTGAATGGCCGACTCTAACAAAACCAGCTGATCAATAGATGATCTTCCCTGTCGGAAACCACACTGTTCTTTACAGATCAGTTGGTTACTTTCAAGGTACCATACAAGCCGCCGATTGACCATCTTCTCCACCAGTTTACATAGAACGCTGGTGAGAGAGATAGGACGATAACTACTTGGATCAGTTTTGTCTTTCCCTGGTTTTAATAGAGGAATTACTATGGCCTCCAACTAAGAATCAGGAAAGATATGCTCATCCCATATACGATTGTATATTTGGAGAAGAGCTGTTCTCCCCCACTCTGGAAGGTGTTTAATCATAGAATATACGATACTATCGGGTCCGGGGGCTGAATCTGTAACCGACAATAAGGCAGATTCCAGTTCATCAATTGTAAATGGGTCATTCAACGGAGAATCCTGTGATATGCCGATGGTGAATGGCATGGCCTCTTGAGCAGTTTTGTAAGTCCGAAAAGCATCATAATACACGGCAGTTGAAGAGAACCTAGAAAAGGATGAGCCCAAAATGTTTACAATTTGATGACTGTCTGTAGTCAATATCCCATCCTGCTGCATCAGTCCAACCAAAGGAGCAGAGGAAACATGGCCACACACAGAACGTAACTTCTTCCACACTGTTGATGTGGGAGTCGTTCTTGTTATTGTATCGATATATTGGGTCCAAGAGTCTTTCCTGCTCTGCCTGAATACTCTGCGAGCTTTGGCACGCAAGATTTTATAATTTTGCAGATTTTCTCCCGTCGGTAAACGATTAAAGGTCCTTAATGCTTTCATGCGTAAGCGCAGAGCTTCTTTACATTTGTCATTCCACCGGTGGACGTTTTGGTCGTGTTGAAGTTTTTGATATGTTATGTTCTGCTGCTGAAATAATGGAATCTGTAAACATATCAACTGTTTCATTTATAGAATTGTGTTGATTATTTTCTGGCAATGCGAATTGATTTGTAAAATCATTCCATAAGGCTTTATTTATTATCTACCGAGGTGTTCGGTTGTTCAGAAAAGAGGAGTCACTAAAGGAAATTTTTATAGGGGCATGGTCACTGCTATACAAATCTGCCATCACTGTCCACTCAAATCTTGCAGCTAGCGAAGGACTACAGAATGACAAGTCTACGACTGTCGAACCTCCTGTCGAAGCTGCTAAGTGCGTTAGTGATCCGTCATTAAGTAAACACAAATCTAAATCGGATCGAATCCTCTCAACGCAAATACCCTTGGGCTGCAGGTTGAGGATCCCCAAGAATAATGATGTGCGATGAAATTGCCAAGTAGCAGAATCGGAGCAGGTAATTGATATATTAAGTCGATCAAGTCGTTTGATTGGACAGTATAGCTTGGTGGCAGGTATAGGCTACATATCGTTTGTTTTATTGGAACAGCGACTCGAATTGCTACTGCATGTAATGGTGGATCCAGATTTACGGGAACACCATCCACAGAGTTGTGAGCAAGTTTGGCTACACCACCTCTTGCTCTCTCCTCTGTAACAAAATCTAACCTGAAGACGGAATACCCTCTTAAATGTACAGAATGGGTATTATGGAGATGTGTCTCCTGGAGACAAACGAATAGAGGAGACCTGTCTCGCACAAGAACTTTCAGATCTTCCATGTGACTTCTAACACCATTTAAATTCCACTGAACCACATTCATATTAGGGATCGTGGACATAGATAATGAATGAATAAATATATTTCAAAAGAACATAGTATATTTTGAGATAAATATAATAATATTCAAATTAAAATAAATTAATATTAGAAGGGACATGGTCTCTTTGTAAACTTTTCGTTTTCTTGTCCAGTAGTGACAGGAAGGTTTTTTTGTTGTGTGTCCTTGTCCACTTCCATATTTCCCTCACTCATCTTGGAAGATGTAGAGGGTGGAGAAGGACAGGGATCGGGTTTTTTAGGAGGATTTGTAGGGGAACCTCCTTTTTCATTTTTACTACTTTTTGTATTTTTCCTCTTCATAGCAACAGGTTTCTTCCCTGGAACGGGTCCAGAACTTCTTCCTGTTACTACAAATGGACAAGTAAAAGATTTTTTTTTAAAATTGTTTTACCCCAGTTATTGGGGTAATTTTCTTTTTTAATATAGTTTTTTCCCGAGTTCCAGTTCTCAGATCAAGAGCAGGGATAGATGGTTCTATTTCTGCTTGTGATACCGAGAAACTAGAGGACGGAAGAACGGAATTTGAATCAACTAAAGCAGAAGCGGGAGCGGAAGGAGACATTTTAGAGAATAGAGCGACTTGGTCAGTTAAGATTTTGACAGTTTAGCCAATTCTCCACAGTTTGCGCATGGAGTGTTGCTCTTGTTTGAAACCACTGCAGCAAATGATTTACCTTCTAGAGCAGGCCTAGAGGTTTTATATAATTTTTTTGCGGCATTAAAAGATATTTTATCCTTAGCCATAATAGTAAGGACTGCTTTTTCTTCTTTAAACTTTTCACAGTTAAAGGACCGTGCAGGATGATCACCACCACAGTTGGGACACTTGGCGTCATCATTGCAGCCCTCACTATTATGACCTTTTTTGCCGCATTGACCGCATATTTCTTGCTTTGTGCATGACTCACGTGTCCAAACCCTTGACACTTAAAACAACGTCGAGGGTTTGGGACGTAAGGTCTGACAGAAAGACGGTAAAAACCAGCGTAGATATGCTCTGGCAGTGTGGGTGTGGCAAATGTAAGAATTAAAGAAGCAGTGGCTTTTTTCTCACCATTTTCACTGCGCATTATGCGAGTGACTTCAAGAACTGACTGGCTAGCTAATTCACTGTTTATTTCCTCCAAACTAATGGGGATCAAATCTCTACATGTAATGACGCCTTTTGAATAGTTCAAGGATCTGTGAGGTTCTACAGATACCTTGACTTTGTCATAGAAGGAAGTCATCTTTAACAGCGACACACTTTGTTTCCCGCTGTTAGTTTCAACTAAAATTGTGCCATTCTGTAATTTCCTAATGGAAAGTACAGGGCCCG
This sequence comes from Philaenus spumarius, assembly GCA_018207615.1. Classification (NCBI taxonomy): domain Eukaryota; kingdom Metazoa; phylum Arthropoda; class Insecta; order Hemiptera; family Aphrophoridae; genus Philaenus; species Philaenus spumarius. Next base: position 1,532,677 of record JAGFPH010000012.1, on the reverse strand, counting down.
CTGTTCCAGTAATTGCCTTGTTGATTACAAAGGGTGATACCTTCAATAGATCAGAATCCTTTTCCGCGTTTGAAAAAACTAAAAATTTGGGAGCTGGCAACTCAGATGGTTGTTGAGCAGCCCTCTCCTTTGTCTTTTTAAACAATTCTTTGTTAACAGACTCATCAGACGAATCTGAATGATGTCTCTTTGTTCCTAAATCTTTGACGGTTTTTTGTACCATGTGTTTTTTTTGTCCAGCGCATCGTGTTAGGCGGAATCGGGCGAACTCGGTAAGGGCTTGCCTATCAGATCACATTGCGATCACTTCCGAACCCCCAGTTCCGTGAGGATCCCGAGCATTTTTTTGCCAGTCTGGATGGACATCAGTCTGGAACCCGAAACTACTGTGAGGAAGAATCCGACTTTCTTCAACACCGCGAACACTTCCTGACCAAGAACCGAAGTGGCTGGCCCCAGAAGAGAAACCACGCATACGTTTCGGCAGAGCAAGCTCACATCAGCCTTATCAAACCAGAGGTTGTCAAGACTCTGGCAGGTTCAGCACTCCCAACGCGCAATGGCTCTGCACAGTCAAAATTCCTAAAGGAAGGTGAGAATTGGAATGTTGTATTGTTTAATGTGTGTGTTTATGTGATTGGATTGATGTTTTGTAAGTGTTGAATTGTAACGTGCTGTGGCTTGCCAGCCATTTACAAACAAAATTTATTAATAAAAAATAAAAAAATATAAATAAATCAAATTTTGACAAGTTTTTTCTAAGTTAATTTAATTAAAAAAAATTAACCTTTTGCTGCGTAACAATTACTTGTAATCTCATATCTTCAATTATATTCCTTACTTTATTTATGTAATTACCAATTCAATTATACAAAATTATTTTTCCCTTAATCACAACAATAACAATAAAACATAACCCCAAAATTGAAAATAGGTTATGTTATAGTCAGATCTGTGGTTGTCACAGCTGACTACCAAATCTCTGTTACACAGATTGGTTTATCCATCTGTGCGTTCGATTGTCAACTACTGGGCCCGTGATTCTAAGATGATGAGATCTGTGTTCTATTCACAGATCTCCTCTCCCAGAATCACAGACTGCGGCCACAATCAACGCTATTTTATTTTTATTAATGCTACACTGACTCTATTTTTCTAACAATGTTCATTTTACCATGAAGTACTTCTAGGAAGGGAAAGGACTCAAATTAACGAAACATAATAGATGGCATTAAGTTTTTAAAAAGCAAAAATATTTGTTGAAAAGTTAATTTATTGTCGTTAATAAAAATAATAATTAAATTGTTCAATAAACGAAAGAAAAGTATGTAATGACAAACGTTATTAAAAACAAATTTAACAGTAAAACAATTACCTGTAAAATGACGTTACAGTAGTCGTTAGCTTTGATATTATTCAAGCCCACAATGCCTGGCAGATAGAGAGTGCCGTCAATAGCTCTCGAGAGTTTGTGACTAACATCTAACTGATGGATCTGTTCTGATGTGAAAGTCGGATTCAGCACGTATTTGATATCGTCCAACGAAGAATCTGAAATAAAAGAACTGTTTTTTCATAATTCTACAGATACATATGAATTATGCAATTATATAGTTACAATTAGAACTATTAAAAAAATAACAGTGTAAAAATATGTCTATCGTATTATTACAAATAATTTCTTATTGATAAAACCGATGTATGCAGTCAAGGACTTGAGCTAATTAATTTTTTAGAGATTTACTTAATCTACGATTAAATAAGCCGGGAAGACTGGCCTATTTTGAGGAGTCGGATGATTTTTACTTAACTCCATTGTAATTTATAAAAAATATGCTGACAATTTTTGTTTAGTTCAGTTACAAATAATGTTTTCTTTTGGAATTAATCATTAAGAAAAACATAATTGCGCACCTGCCTACATTCAAATTTGAAAATTTAGGAGGATTTTCAACATAGATTTTTCTTTACGACAATTATATTCATACTGTACAAAATATCCATGGCCTAAAAAATAATTTACTTATCTACAAGATGAGATCGAAAAATACAGTGAATGAATTTTTATAGCAGCAACTGCTAAGGCTACATCCATTTGATCTAGTGTAATATGTCCAATAGTCCGATCTGTTGAGACAGGCAGTGTCAAGTTTGAACACATTCTAACATCAGTTTCCAGAGCCGCTAGAGTGAGGTCATGTTTACCGAGTCTGTCGTGCATCATGGATTTCAAACAGCGCATTGACATTAAGTTTTTTTTCAAGTTGCAAAAAAAGCTCATGAAATGTTAAAATCAGTGTATGACGATAATGTGGTAACTCTGAAGACTGTTGTATAGGTCAGTGCAAAGCATTTTAACCTATAATTTTCAAATAAGACGAGTGAGTGTGATAGGTTTGGGATTTCTAGTTCCCTTACCCCCCGGGTTCAAACAATACTTTACTATTTTTGGTAACAAAGGGACAGATCAATAATAATGCATTCAGTGTGGTTCAGTGGTAATACTTATCTCTCTATATTTATACTCATACAATAATACAACTCAAATATATATTTATGGTTTGATACATTAGACTTTACTTATGATCTACGTACATTTCTTTTATTAGGTATTGACCTTTATAAGACGGACTGGATTACGGTATTGGCAACTAAAGCGTGTTACTTTTATCTGAATAACCCCAAAACTCTGAATATAACGTGACCCTAACTATAGACTGAAATACTTTGGTTTGCTCACACAGTTTGATGTCTTCACAGGTATCTCGATGGTCCAAACCTCGAGCTGAATTCCAAGTCTCGATTTCCTGACCGCACTTTGCACGACGAACCGGCCCAACTTTTCCGGCCTCACACGCTAATAACAGATTGACCTAACTCGCAGCCCCTCACTGGTCACCTGACCACTCCACTCTGGCCCATCGACCACAATCCTCTGGCCCCGATTCTAGATTCGGATTATACTTTATAACCCGTCTAGCTTCCTTGTTGTCATCTTAAAACAAACCAAAGCAAAGCGAGTTCCGTGTGTGTTCCGCGTTTAACGAACTCTCCCGCGACCTTGCTACAATTTCCGTGTTTATACCGTACTTCCTTGTCCGTCTTAATGGTTAATACCTTAACATCCAAGACACTAATTCTAATAACTAATATACTAAAACATATTTTTAGTATACTCTGCAAAACATAACAGTACCGGAGCCCCAAAAAATGTCGTCCTCGACATTTGCCCTACATCTGAGGGTAGTCCGTAACAGGTACATCACACATACATTTACATACAACTCAATAAAAAACATTCACAACAAATTTACAAAACCCAAAATACAAAATACAATTCCTAAAAACGTCCAATAACCCAATAATGTAATCATATACTTAATTCTAACATTGTCCAATATTTTCTAAAAACGGGGATGGGGAAACATAAAGTTTGGGTAGGGGGAATCCGGCGCAATCTTCTGATAGCGACCCGCTATCCGCTGACGAGGCATCCAACACATCCCAAGATCCGTGAGCACTTCCATACACTGTTATCCGCTGAGCCGCAACATTCATGGTAAGAGGTCCCAGAAAAATAGTCACAGAAGATCCGCTCCCGGTCCTGTGGCTGCCGCTGCTGCTGCATCCTCTCCATGGCTCATCGCATATCCGGTAAACCAACGGGATCATAGACGTAGACTGCCGCTAAACAAACTCAAAGTCACAATTAACGGTGGTACACATACAACATACTGATCATTGACCGTTGCAGTCTGAAAGTGAGCAAAACACCATATTCAAGTCTATCACATTAGACCCAGCAAACCACCCCTTACTATTCGCAAAAAGACCCCCAAAATTATACAGCCTTGCATGTATCGACACCGTAGTGCACTCTGTCTTATAATCACACATAACTCATCTTAAAAAACTAAATCATACATTATACCATAAACAAATCTACAAAAACATTTTATTAAACTCATAGCTCATAAACTCCATAAACTCAACTCATGTGAGATTCAATAAACATAAACCCATAATCTCATAAACTCCAAAACGCATGAATTAACAAACATTAACAGTACCGCAATAATATTCTGCTCTCATTACAGCATAAATGAACTTGGCCTTGCCAAAAACTGCCGAATTCGCTCATCAGCAAAACATGCATAATACAACCTACAATGATCAACAACATAAACCTTGAAACAATGCCATACTGCCGCATCAGCATACCCCGGTTCGTTAACCGCTTGCTTCACCTAGGAAATATCCGTCAACTAAAACGCTTTAATGTCTGCAAAAGTTAAACACCTTCAACCTACATAAACTGACAAGAGTCTATTCCCTGACGCAGCAAAATGAGTCAATCCCAACTCGCTATGAAACACGCTGTAACACTTACAGCTCAAAACTGCAACGCTCGCAAATTCCTGAGCTAGGCCCGCACAGAAGCATATCACTCGATACCCATTGCAAAAATCCATCAATACGCAAAACTATTATCGAGACGTCACAAATATCATCGATGCGGCATCTCTACTCGCCCGTCATCTGAACTGTCTTTCGTCTAGCATTCGCATTCTGATATCCCAAATATCCGTAAAAACAAAAACAAAGCCATTCAACTTACCTCAAAGTCAAATTAACATGAAAGTTCATCACACTCACCGTGTGTACATACACCCGTAACAAATTATGCACAAAACGCAATGTTTGTGAATTCCAAAGCTCATTACGCATACAAACAATCAAAGAAGACGCACTACTTGGCAACACTGTATTCTCAACCAAGCTTACTAAATTCAGCTCAATCGCAAATACAGCCATATGCTACCAAATATAGTATCTCAAACCCGAGAAGAACTATTTTTCACTAGGAAATAAGAAACACAAATTGCCGATCACAAATTCCTATTGTTTTACCAAGTATCTCGTACACTTTGCACTTAAAATACCACACTTGAAAAACCACATTGTTTATAATAGTCATCTAAAATATTTGAAACATTTCATTGAAATAATATCACACACATCTATAAATATACACAATTATATCACATACATATAGTATAAATCAATCACTCTATTATGGAAGTGCCAAATATACCGTATGTTAATCACGTCACAATTTGTATTTGTATTGCCGCTCTAAGTACAAAGTAATATACTCTATGAAAGACCCAACTCTACAGCCAATTCAAAAACCAAAAAAATTCCCAAAATCTACCAAAACTATCCCAAATCAAAAATTTTGTATGTAAACAGTTAAAACTTTTATCATAAATAATTAATTTCTCTTGAAATAAGTACGATACTCTAAATTATTTTGATTTTGATCTAACCAGCATCGATCTTATCTCAAGCATGAAACAAAAGGCATCTGGCACTAACACATTTCAATAAAACAACAATACTGATATCTACTAAAATCCAAAATCATATCATAGGCAAAACAAAAATACAAAAGCAACTCGTCTGATTTTCAATTAATCCAAAAAAAACGCTCTCCAAATTATGTTTAAAAATTAATAATCGTTTGGTCTTATGGTTGTCATCTCACAAAAATGCTATTTTTCTTCTAAAATATCCTCACAAATGCAACCAGTCCAAATGACATACAAATTTAATTACTACAAATAACAAATACTTAAACACAAAAATCTATCAACCAATCAACGTAATCTGTAAAACGTAAAAAAAAAATGAAAAAGAAAAACCACTGTACTAATCCATACAAAAAATTTAAACTTAATCACCTAAACAAATTGCTCTCTTTCCTTCTAAACAGAAATTTAATTAACCTCCCAAAAAGTTTCTTCTTTTTACTAAAACTCTGAAAACTATTTTTGGTAAAGACCAAAACCCACGGCCTTGCACTACTTGATAGGTTTGTAATTAGCAAGACCCTTCTCGCGGGTTCAAACTCAACTTTACTATGTTAGTAACAAAGGGACAGATCAATAAAAACAATGCATCGTGGTTCAGTGGTAATAATTATTTTAACATTAATTTATGTGTACGCCTTTGCAATTATAGATAACATACAATTTCTTACATTAGCTACACTTATGCTAAATACATCTCTTTTATTAGGTATTGACCTTTATAAGACGGACTGGATTACGGTATTGGCAACTAAAGCGTGTTACTTTTATCTGAATAACCCCAAAACTCTGAATATAACGTGACCCTAACTATAGACTGAAATACTTTGGTTTGCTCACACAGTTTATGTCTTCACAGGTATCTCGATGGTCAACCTCGAGCTGAATTCCAAGTCTCGATTTCCTGGCCTTCCGGCCTCACACGCTAATAACAGACTGACCTAACTCGCAGCCCCTCACTGGTCACCCGACCACTTCACTCTGGCCCCGATTCTAGATTCGGATTATACTTAATAACCCGTCTAGCTTCCTTGTTGTCATCTTAAAACAAACCAAAGCAAAGCGAGTTCCGTGTTCCGCGTTTAACGAACTCTCCCGCGACCTTGCTACAATTTCCGTGTTTATACTGTACTTCCTTGTCCGTCTTAATGGTTAATACCTTAACATCCAAGGCACTAATTCTAATAACTAATATACTAAAACATATTTTTACTATACTCTGCAAAACATAACAAGTGCAAAATTTGTTCCCAGACTTTTGACTGATGAACAGAAGGAGAATCATGTCTCAGTTTGCACGGAATTGAAGGAATGTATTCATGCATACCCGGATTTAATGGTCAAAATTATAACTGCAGATGTAAGTTGGGCCTGTGGCTACGACCCTGAAACGAAAATTTGTAGTTTTCAATGGAAAACCAGTAACTCCCCTCACCCACGTCAGTCAAAGTCGAAAATCAAGGTCATGCTCATATTTTTTTGTTGATAGTACGATCAGAATTTGTTCCAAGGCGAATAACTGTAAACTCAAAATTTTACAAGGGGGTACTGGAACGTTTGCAAAACGATGTGTGAAAGAGACCAGAAAAATGGGCCAATAGCTTCCTTCTTCATCACGACAGCTCCGCATGGGTGCAAAATATTGTTTAGGCTACACAAACATTTTCCCACAATACTCTACAGTAATCCCTTGACATTCGCGGTTTTGATTATTCGCAATCACTAAAAAAAAAAACCTTTATTAAATAGCACTGTAGTACATGCAAAATCCGTAAACTATTACAGTGTATGTACTGAACTTATTGTACAAATTTAATGACATTGTATAAATACCACGTAGGCGAAACACTCACAAATACAACAAAACATACAAGAAGGGATTTCCTTACAATACACCCCTGCGTGAATACAAGTGGACTTGTCCAAATGATCTACTGCTAAATCTGAGTAGGCTATTACGTAATTTGGAGGAAGATGTATCAGTTATTAATAGCAGGAAAAATTATAATATCGTAGACTGCATTGTAAACATAAAGGATACAATTGATGGAATTAAATTGTAAACAACAATGCTTGTTGGCAAAAATTACGAAAGTGTCAAAAGTTGATCCTTCTCTCGAACGGTCAATAATATTTAGTCAAGAACTTGACATGGCATTAGCGTCGTACAACAAAGTGCAAAAAAAAAAAAATAAAAAACAATCAAAGATTACAAGTTTATTTAAACTTAATTAAAATTAAATTATTTTAAAAAACGTTATAATTTTTCATTATGTAAGCTCCCGGATTGGAAAATGATAACAATTAAATTAATAGGTATAAGTTACCTGTCTGCTGTCATCCAATCCTTGTTTTTCACCTTGTGACAACCGCGGTTTCGGGGTTACCCCATCATCCGGTCACATTAATTAAAACACAAAAACACGAAAATAAAATAAAAACATCCCAACTTAATCTCATTAATCCGTTTACCCTCGGCCGAGTAACATGTGCACATATTTTAGCGTTATTGTTTTGTGTTACGTGCATCGTATTTATGTTCGTGTGTTCGTGACAAATGTTCTACGACGATCTCAAAATAACAGTGAGTGGTGTGTTTTTATTTTATTTTATTTTCGTGTTTTAATTAATGTGACCGGATGATGGGGTAACCCCGAAACCGCGGTTGTCACAAGGTGAAAAACAAGGATTGCATGACAGCAGACAGGTAACTTATACCTATTTATTTAATTGTTATATTTTTGTAATTGTAGTGTTATAGATTTCATAGTAATAAATATTTCTAGAGTAGATTGTACAGTGCTTAGATTTTAGTGAACTGTGTGATTATGTATTTAGTGTTATGAAACTGAAATTATCATTCTGGGGGTACTTTTTTCAAAAATTAAGTAAATAAAATGTAAGTAAACATGAAATTTATTACTTTATGTAAATTAATTGTAGGTATTAGTATATGTTTTAAAATTTTTATACGTCACGAACATAACCTCCCTTTTCCCATAAAAATTTGGTTTTTCGCTATTCGCGATAAATTTCAGATACAAATTTTCCTAATCGCAACAGGCGACCATATAACAACACCCCTTCACCCCTATCTAATGAAAAAGGAAACAACCAAATGAGTCATCACATGTACCCATTTTACTGACAAAGACCGATGAATTTCGGTAAGTAGTTTAAGTTAAGAAATGAAAAACATAAGTAATACCTACGTATTAAATACCTTTGTATAATAAGGTTTAATGTGATTTAGTTGTTGGATATGGGAGCAAAGTTACCCCATACATCAAAAAGTACATTTTTATGCCTTATAAACATTTGATGAATTTCACTTGTCTCACTAAACAGTTACAGGGATATCTCCAGACTTTTAACTAACCCTGTATATACACAGTAAGACCTTGACTGATCTAACTGAGATATTGTGGACAGGCCTAAGTTAGCCAAAAACTGGGATAATCTGACTTTTGGGGAAAAAAGGGCTCTACTGATACAGTGTTTGTAAGGTCCTAACATCACGTGTTTAGGGTTGACCAAGGTCAACAAAAGTACAATACAAAGTTCAGTGTGACATTTTTTATAATAATTACAAATACAGTACTGTACAAAGAAATACGGAAAAAGAATACAAAATGACAGAATCTTATACATTAACAAAACCTACACAAGTAGTTTAGTGATAAAAAAACTAATATTGTATCAAAGAAAACTCACATATCGTACTGTAGTTTAGATTGGCTGGAAAAGTAGTCCTTCAAATTCTTCTATTTGATGACACTCTTTCTATTAGTTGTCGCTATTTCACACCAATAACGCTACTGCAGAAGGTCCGTTGGCGTAATTTGAGGCGTTGTTCTATGTAAGTGCCATCTCGATCGCCCCTTCTGAGTGAGATATCTTTTCAGGCACGACATCATCTTCATCTTCTCTAAGCTGGTTTGCTTTTTCGTTTATTACCTCCAAGACGATGTCATCATCAGTCACAGGGTCAGTCAATATCAGACCAACACAGCTTAAAACCTGACCTCTTCAGAACTTCATGAAATTTTTTACACTTATTAAAATTTTGGAAATAACCTTACTTTATGGACTAGAATAAGTGTATAAAATTTCATGAAGTTCTGAAGAGGTCAGGTTAAAAAAATTACTTTATGTGTTGATTTCATATAAACTGACCCCACCTCCAGATTGTCGTCAGCATATTTATCCATTAGGAATTTCACCAAGTATGGTCAAGTGTGGTCACACTTAATATATTATCATTAGAGCTGATTCCTTCTACTGCTGGAATTTATTGTGCTAGCGTCCAATTAACTTGCGTAGCGAGTAAGTTTAAAGTTGATTAGGTAATTTGTACTACTGTAACTTGAATTGGTTTTTTTTCTGTTAAACCGGAATTTGGTTAGCTGAGGCTCGGTAAATCGAGGTCCTATTTATTTATATTAAAATACCAACAGAAAATTTTATTGAGAATATTTACTTACCAACGATTTCATAGTTATCTGGTAAGCAGTAAAACTTAAGAGTCAAAAGATTCAGAAACACATGATGGCTTTCGGCGACACTATGAGTGTAAGCGTGGGTATTAGTGCCCCTTCCTGGAAATAAAAGACAGCTTTAAACAGGACAAAACTAAAACAGTTTATGAATGATTTAGAACATATATATTAGAAACCAAACTTTCTTGCAACAGTTTGTGTTTTGTTTTTAGTATTCCAACGAAAAGCGGTAACATCAACCTGCTTTTAAACTTTGGGTGTTTAACCCTTTCACTGCTATGCTTGTTTATTTATATTCTGCAGCTGTTAAATTGTGTTATGCCTGTATACATGTTTTCACTTTCCAACTTACACTAGTTTCCAAAACTTATAGCTTGTATTATTTTTGCACTAAATAGCTGCTCTCTATTAGAAAATATATGAACTCTATACTAGAACCTGTTTGCATTAAATAACAATGCACGGTCATCAGTAGGCATATAAATACATCAAATTTAAACAGATCAATTCCATTTAAACTTGATGGAATTTCAGAAAAATGTTTTGTATGAGGAGAGCACAATTAATTTGTTTTAAATTTCACTTCACAGTTCTGGTAATAACGAAAGTTCCAAAAACATCATAAAAGATTTAAAATGTTGAACCAGGTATGAAGAAACTATAAAGATTCTTAGTGGCTACATAACCTTAACACAAACAAACTTACCTTGAAAATACTTCCCACATACTAAACAAGCATACACATTGATTCTGGATAGAGACACTGAACATAGCTTTTCAAAATCGAAATCTAAGACGTGACGATTTATTGTATCTAGGTACGGACATAAGCGATGTGGTTTCACAACTCCACCCTTTATAACTGAAATTTAAAAAAGTACAACTGTAAGTATACAATGAATTGTCATAGCACTTATCAATTACAGTGGGATCTCGGTAATCCGGCCCTATATGGGGATTAGTAGGGGCGGATTACCGAAAATGCCGGATTACCGAAAATGCCGGATTAGTGGAAGTGAATTAAAAAATTAAGAAATTTAACAATAAACTACATTTTTAATGCTTATGAAAACTATGACAATAATCGTTTTAACTATGTATGTACTGTATAATGAAATTTCGTTAATTATTATGAAAAATAAACTGTGATATGAAACAGAAAGGTACAGTACAGTATGTATTTTAATCGATGAACAAATCAATGAACAAAATCAGTCACTAAACACTGTATACAGTACACGCAAAATGAAAATTTAATACCTACTGTACACTTTACATTTACTTAAACAACAGTAAAATAGTTTGTAATCCTTTTCTGTTTCTTTGCATTAAAGGAAAGTTTTAAAACATTTTCTTGAAGTCTTTTGAGTGTCTATATGTCGGAAGCTGAAACTCCGTTTTCTTCCGCCCAAGGTATTGCAGTTGCGTAGGCACAGAGCGCCGAGTCCTTGTTTACTGTGTGTGCAGCTGTCGTATTGACTCCGCCCTCCTCTCCCTCCTCCACGTCACTGCTGTCTAGTAGGTCTTCGATGATCTCATCGTCTGTCATTATTTGACACTGCTCGTCGTCTGCTCCTTCTAACCAGGCGTTAACATCAGCTGATGTCAGATCATCAGGCTCGTCTACCAGTTGTTCAATCATTGCTTCTCTCAAGTCATTTAGCTCAACATCTGTGATAATTTGGGGTTGTGATTTTTTTTTATAATCCTGTAGTAAATCCAGAGAAGGCCACAACTTCGCCCTTGAACAAACAATTGTTTTTGTTGAAAGTTTTTTCCATGCGCTTGCAAGATTAAAAACTACATCTTTGAGGTTGGTTTCCTTCAACGCTGTAACAACACTCCCCTCTTTTGATAGAACACTGTACAACAGGGTTTTTTTATAACTTGTTTTTATAGTTTGGATCACGTTTTGGTCCATAGGTTGGAGTAACGGAGTTACATTGGGGGGCAAAAATAAAGCAATGATTTTACCATCTTTAGATTTTAACTCGTCCTCATCAGGATGTCCAGGACAATTGTCAAGAACTAAAAGGGCTTTTTGAGGCAATTTCTGTTTTTTCAAAAACTTGTTTACCGATGGAACAAAAGTTTTATGAAACCATTCCGAGAAAAGCGTTTTCGTCATCCATCCCCTGGTTGAATTTGTGTATGAAACCGGCAACTGTACGTTTTTGAAAGCTCTTGGCTTTTTGGCTTTCCCAATGACCAGCAATTCTAATTTCTGCGTGCCACTAGCATTACAACACGGCATAAAAGTTATTCTATCTTTTGCCAACTTGCGACCTGGGGCACTAGCTTCCTCCCTATGAACAAAGGTTTTTTTCGGCAAAAGACGCCAGAACAGACCACTCTCGTCTGCATTGTAAATCTGATCTGAGCCTAAATCCATTTCTTTGACGATTTCTTTAAATTCTATAACAAAAGGCTCTGCAGCCTCTACATCACTTGAAAGTTTTTCTCCAGTTAAAGTTAACAATCGAATTCCAAAGCGCCGTTTGAATTTATCAACCACCCAACACTTGCACGGAAGTCGTCTTTTTTCATAATTTTTTTATAAAATATTTTTGCCTTTTCCATGATAATATCACCTGAAATAGGTGTGTGACGGCTCCTTTCTTGCATGAACCAAGCATAAAGTGCGTCTTCTACTTGCGGAAATTCACCTGCTTTTAATGTCTTTCTTACCTTGGAAGATGATTCACTACCCCTCTTGAAGAATTATTCAATTTGCTCCTTTCTCTTCTTAATGTCGTGTATAGTTGCACGACCGATATTGTATTCCTTAGACAAATTAACCAACTTCTCACCCTTTTCCAACCGTTTTAAAATTGCATATTTTTTATCTAAAGTCAGTGTAACATGCTTACGTTTTTCCGACATCGCACTGCACTTGTAGATTGCACTACTCACAACACGGCTTCACTTAACTCACTCGCAACAATCACAATGTATTCAACTTCCCTTATCAAACGCCAACGTACTACTGTCGTTGTGGAGACTCATGTCTAGACATGTCTTAGAAATTTCTAGAAATTGAATGACTCATCGGCGGAAACACAGCGCCGGATTACTGGACGTGCCGGAGTATTGAACGGCCGGATTATAGAGACTGTACTGTATATCAGGTATTTATACTTTCTCGTTATACTATAGTAGGCCTATAGAAAAAGTATAGTGATAGCAAAAAAAATCGATGTTGAGATTTTTGTGGAAATTTATATCTGTTTTGGGACACCCTGAGTTCAAAAAAGTGGTTTTTACAAAATGTCTGTCTGTATGTATAGCCTACATACTTAGATTCTAATAAAATTAAAACCTTGGTAATCTGGTGCTCTAGCAGTCTTACTTACAATTTCATGACACAACCTATGATAGATACATAGCCTAGAAAATTTCAAGGTTTTTATAAGACTATTACTAGTTCAATATTTGTTTTAATTGAAGAATCTGGGCAGACTTTTCTGTTATACAACTACTTGGTGAAATGAACAAACAGCTAACCTATTGTAGGCTATAGAAAAGTTGCCACCTATGCATTCTGTCACTTGATCAATATGAGTGTAGGCCTATGCTGAATATATCCTTACGACCTAATATGGTTAACTTTATGTTCAAGACGGGAGGTAACTCTATTTTCAAGTGTCTTATAAACTTGACATGGTAATACTCTATTATTTCTGGGTCAACTTTAAATTTTATGATATTATAGTTGGACAATAAATTGCACAAGAACTAACGAAAAAACAAATAACTAAATGTAGGATAGGACGTTATACATAAACAATAATTAATATAGATACCGTACTTAACTAATATATGTTTAGGCCTACAAATTGGAAACATTCTATGACTAAAGATTATAAGTTAGAACTTCAGGCTATTTTTTTATGCTTGATATTGAACAAGAATTATCATAAAAAAATCTTAATGTCGGAAACCTTGTAGATAAGCTCATCGAGCAATAAGAAAGTTCAAAGTCCATTCTCTTTTATCAGCTTTGTGTCTTGCTTTCTATCAGTCTTATACATTATGGCGTCTTGTTCTAAAGTGAATCCGTTTCTTTGGGAAGTTTGTAATGCGATAAGTAGTTTCTGTGTGTTATCGTTAGTTAACCCTTTGTTATTTTGTGATAAATAAATACAACTTAATAGTACCTATTTATATCATTTAATGATTTTTTGTGAATATTAAAATGTTTGTCACATAATAAAAATTTAAAAAAATAATCGATAGGCCTAATAATAATTCGATAATCTATAATCTGGATCCTTAAAACGATCATACAGATCAGGTTCTAAGGGTTCTTCCAACATGTTGACACCAAATTTTCAAGAATGTTTTCAAAACTTTTCTTGTTTACAGGAGACATTAAATAAATTTACAGCTGTTCTTCCATGTGACGGGCCAAGAATATCAAAATCATCCATTCTTAACACAAAATAAATGAAATTACGCAGCATACATTAACAGTAAACACATCCTAATTCAGAGGGGAAAACGAAAATAATATAACTTAAAAGACACAATACGTCTCAGAGACGAAAACTATGTTAATTCGAGTACAAAACCAATAGAGAGAGCACTGAATTCTTATTAAAGAATTCTCTTATTAAAGAGAGCACTGAAAGATACAAAGACGTGACTTTCACATCAAAAAGGATACACTCACAACTGGAAGGTAGGATAAACAAAAAAATAACAGGAAGGAATAATATGCAGGGTTTTTAATTTTGCATCCGTCTCTCAAATGTAGGCCTATATGGTATTAGTTAAGGGTTAAAGTTGACTCAGTAATAGTTGATCCTTGACACGAAAAGAAGAGTTTAAGATAGTTTAGGCTAGGTTTTATATACATATTTTCATATTGTTTTTACTAAGGAACGCCAGTTGCAGTAAGTAGGCTTAGGCGACCTAGATACTTACTTGCAATAAGTGAGTCTGTTTAGTGGCTTAGATATTAAAATGTATCCATGTTTAGGTAGCTATGCTTTATTAGGCAGATACTTTTTACAATTTTATTAATAAATATAGTTTTTTATTTAGTTTACTGCAATAACTTTAAAAGGTTAAAAGGCAATAGCAACTGAAGTAGAGCATTTTTTGTTCGGGCATAGGTAAACTAATATCCCAGCCATATACATCAAGTACGGTACCGGTACTGTTGTAGTGGTAAGGTTTTCTGATACAACTGAAGTAGAGCATTTTTGTGTGCGAGCATATGTAATAACCCAGCCATAATAAATCAAGTACTGTAGTGGAATATGGATAAACACCACAGAATCTGTTTAGCAAATCAGTGTTAGGCATATAGGCCCAAGTGCATTAGCTTGTAACTTAAAATCAGATAAATAAGTATCCAATGATCACAGAATAAAATAAAATAACAAACTAAGATTGTTATACTTCGTAGATGGCAATAATTAGTAATACATTTTATGAGTGTTTATTTACGTTACTTGCAAGGTAGGGTTAGTAAATATGATTTTTAAGTGTTACCTGGTTCTTCTTCATCGTCTGTTATAGGGTCGATATCATAAATATCTTCTTCAATTTTTCTCTTAACCCCAGTTTTTATTTTCTTAATTTTGTTTAAATTTAGTTTTAATTTTAGTAGATCTCCGTTAGTATTAGACGCCATTTCAATAAAATCCCAAATACAAAATTACAAATTAAATTACAGAACGAATACAGACAACACGTAAAAACAGAACACCGTAAAGTCACAGTGTTCGGAAAATAGACTTCGGCGTCGGGTAAAAGATTAATAGATTGATTCAGATACTTGCTGATATAGATAATACAAAATGTATATTATTCCTTTATACGTTATATATTAAGCATGATAGATGATACATTTTAAATGTTGTTATGTTTGCTAAAATACCTCCAACTAACTTTTTAAATATAAACATTTAACTGTCAAAAAAGATTAAGGAAAAAAGGAGATTGATGTAGATTATATTAAATTGTATATAATAAAAAGTTCGTAATTAACTTCAGTCTATAAAATATGTGTTCAATACTGAACGGTTGTAAGAACAATAAAACATAAAAAATTAGAGTTTCAACCAACAATTTGAGAAATAGGTCTACTCACGAAGGCGTTGAACAGCTGTCTGTGTGTACGCAATATATTAGTAGAATTTGTTTGCATCTAGTGGCCTCGCGAGTTTGGCCACTTGGCTTCGAACCGGGAATTTTATGGTATTTTACGTTTTCATCGATTTCGGGGGAACCAAGCGAGCTATAAGGTCGCGTAAAAAAACAAAATGTGCAGAATAACATCCTACATTTAAATTTTTAGAAAAAAGTCTAAAAAAATTTCATTTTCGTAGTAAAAATGTCAAAAAATATTTACTTCCTGTCAAAAAACGTACTTCCGGTGGTTGGATTTTTTTGGCTAACGAACTCGTCCGAGCGACGTAGAAAACCAACATGTGTACCAAATTTGAACCAAATCGGACTTAAAATGCGGCCGCTAGAGTGCGAACACATATATACATATATATATATACTAGGGGAGACCCCTGCGTGCTCCGCACGCCAACCCCCAATGGAACTTTCTAAAAACAAATATTATGTTTTATTTATAATAAAGTGTTGTACGATTAATAATAACCTCAAAACTAAGATGATAAATAATGATAAATGTTCACATCAAATTATTTCTTACATTTGATAACAGCAGTTATAATAATGTTTAAAAGAACCAGCAAGGCTCAGGTCTACACTTTAAAACCCTAACCTAAAAGCTAGAAATACAAAAATAATTGCTTCAAATTTTTAAATCAGCTGTTAATGGAAATATTGGAACAAACAGCTATATTATCTGTTATTTTATTCAATTGGTTGTTATGGTAATAAATGTAAATACATGTGTTTAATTATCATTTTAGGCCATAAAAATATAATTTACATTAACTGTCATATTATTTTACAGAACAGCTGTTTTATGTTTTTAATTTATTTATTTAATACCGAATGTTTTAAAGTAAACTGCAGAACAGCTGTTTTAGGTTTTTAATTTATTTATTTCATACCAAATGTTTTAATGATTACAAACCAGCTGTTTTTAAATTCTCATGTATTTCTTATGGGGATTTTTCGTTTTTCGGAGACCTCAAAAACCCCTTAGTTTTTAATTTTAGAAAAAACTTATATTTTTCCCTCGTTTCTTGAATCGATACCTTTAATTTGATACCTCTCCCATCATCCTCCGATTTACCAAATTCCCACAATTTTGAATCTAAAATTTCGCTTACAGAATTATATATAAGGATATATATATATATATATACATATATATATATATGAATTTTAATGACACCCCAAAACGTGTTCTAGGGACCATGATCGGTGCTCATTTGCTACTCCCGACCTTGGGTCTCACCATTAGGGCCACTGCAATAGCTGATTTTTCCTATGGAAATTCCCTAATAAAAGGAAAAGGAAATTAGTTACTAACACTTTTACTGAGTTTCAAATTTATCTATTTCCAATAAAGTATATTTTATTATAATTCTAGAGTTTTATTTTTACAAATAAACTCATTATGGATATATAATATATTTTATACATTGTCAAGGCTACTTATTTTCCGACAGAAGACAGAGTAACGGAATAGGAAATCATTCTTTATTTCTTTGATCTTTGGTTTCGTAATGGCAACGGCAAGTCGGCGGCCGGCGACATACAAGTAGTTTATGTTAACCAGAAACAAACACGTGTATACTGTAGGTTATTTATTACTCATATAAAGCATTTTTATAATATATTTTTTAATAAATTGACAAGTTAGGTATCAGAAAAAGGTAAGCACATTCAATTTATTATGTTTCATAAATTTTAAAATTGTTTTATACACATTAACATTGGACAAAACCGGCGTAAATAGGTTAGAATTAGTAGGTTAAGTTCTCTATAAAAACAATAGAATAAGAAATGCGTTTTTTCTATATAATATTTTAGTCCTATACCAGTAGCCAAAGTTATAAAGATATATAACAGGCCAACATTTGCTATACATATTATGTTATGTACAAGCACACTTTTCATAATTCTGCAACAAATTCTAATAGCCTAATATTGTTTTGAATTTCAAAATTCGCACTAAACTCAAGTAGATTTTTTGGTTTATTAGAAATTTTAACAGCACCAGAGATTGTGGGCATAAGTTTAATTGCTGCACGCCTCCAAACTAATATTTTTGCAGACTACCTTTTTATTAGGAAAGAGTGTAGGCCCTAAAGCTGCCAACCTAAGCATTCTGAAATTGTTTAAATATTTAATTGTGAGTTAAATCAGAAGATTTAATCTTTGTTATTTTTCCATGGTGTCAATATGGTGTAAACTTGTCAATATCATCTATTTCATCCCTTATCTATTTCACCCTATTTGCCACCATCTTGCTGCATTACTTTCCATTGATAAATCAATTATATCAATAACATTTAACTTTTCTTTACCTTCCCTATTTCTTCTATCCTGAACCTTAATTATGTATGTTTCTATCTGTTTTAAATACTCATCCCTCAAATTTAGGTAGCCTACATTCATGTCATTACTGTTTTTACAGCTTAAATACAGTAAAATGTGGAGGACCAACTACATTTTTATTTTTCCTAATATTTTCTTCAGTTTCGTCCAATCTTGTATTAACCTGGTTTAAATTTTTCCCATTTCTACAAATTTATTGTCAAATAACTTACCTTATCTACATTTGATATATGTTTTTCCTGACCATTTACATATTTTCAAACTTAAAATCTCTCCCTTGGTAATATCATTTTGTTCTATAAGTTTGTCCTCCAATTTCTGATAAGTTTGGACAACGCAGAATCTAAGATATATCTTTTTAATTGCAATTTTTAAAAAAGTCTAGAAATACTGAAATCCATCCAGAACCACTAATCAGATAAATGCATTAAGTTTGTAAATATAAAGTCGCCATCTTAGGTCAATAGTATAAGTAGGCCTACCGTATAGTAAATATTTCTTCCATAGCAAATAACAACAAAGCGACTAGAGAAATAGTACGCAATAGAAATAAAAACAATACAATGTTTAACTTTAAAAATAGAATTTGAGTGGCACGATTGAGTCAATAACCAATTTAGATACGTCAGGACTAAATATTAAATTAAAATAGAATTAAAACAAAAAATTATGCAAGCAATAAAGCGCGGAATATTTTCTTAATGAACCTCGAACTTTACAACGTTTTTACGACAGTTTCACGTCTTCACATTAAATGGAAAAAACTACAGCCAATCAGCAACCAGATAGACGGTTTGGTACAAGAGGAGGGAGGACATGGTTGTTCAAAAGGGATGCCGGGAGTTTCGAATCGAGCAGCGAAGTGTATACCGTAGTTGTGTATATTGAACGTTCTTCACAAAAAAATTGATAATAAAGCGTAACTATGTCTTGTACTAATAAGTTTCATCCTCTTAAACACTTCACAATTAATTTATTGCATAGCAATATTTTAAAATAATTAATTAAACTTAAATTCGTTTCCAATTTTATAATAATCATCCAAAAAACTCAATCCAGAATGTGTTATAAAAAAGGGGACTTAATCAAAGTTAGCCCGACACCCTTCCCGAGATAATTGTAAAAAGTCACAAATTATGCCACATGTATTTTGGCTAGGGATGTGTTAAAAATACCAAGGTCTAAACACTTTAAATGTAACTTTTTAGTAAAAAATTCATAACTTCTCTTCTAATATAAAATATTCTTATAAATGAGGTCTGAAAATGTTGCTAATAAAATTATCTATGATTCTATTAATGATTTAATATGGGGGAAGAAATTGTTACCTACATTAAGAAATATTTTTCTTGAAATTTCAAAATATTTTATTTTTAATTTATAAGTTTAAAAAATTTTAGCCAAAAACCTAGAAACAATTTTTTTCTGGGAAACATATTATTTCCAAACCCTATAACGTTTTGTATGTATAAAAACAAAATTATATCATTAGACCTACACAAAAATAATAAAAAAAATTATTTGTCATAACGAACCAAAAATTGTAAATTACATGATGTAGAACTTATAACTACAAAAAAAGTGACATACCATAGGATCTGTATATTTCATAGATTTAACTCACAATTTTTATTTTATAAAATACACAATTTATGTAACCTATACTATAAAATACACCATACAAATTTATATACATGCACATTTTTTGTTTTTATATATAGATGAGGGGTTAGGCCTAGTTGAAGTAGATGGAAGGTTATGCGATGAGGTTTTGTAAGCAAGGTCTAGGTCTCGTTGTGTAAAAGACCTATTAGGCCTACGATTGATAGAATCATTTTCTGGATAGTAAAAAGGATCATTAGGCCCTATCACTATCTTCACTAAATAAATCTGATATTTCGGAAACAAGTCAAACATTACCTATATAGTCAGATAGGTCAACTTCAAGCTGTCACTTTATGGTCAATTTCACTTAAACCATGTCTTCTCTATCCATTTTCACAAAGATTTTATATTGTTATATATACTTACTTAACACTCTACACAATTTGTCAATAAGAACTAGTGAAAGGATAGCAGTCTTTCGAGACTTCGGCTCGTCCGGACAGAACACTCGAATTAAAAGAAAATTTAAGTTAATAAAAATTACTTTTTATTTGTTACATTTAGTTAAAAAATAAATGATCCCGAAGTGCTACGACTTTTTAACTGTCAAAATCAGTTTTCCACGAACCCAAAAACATATAAAACGATACTCCACACTAAATTTTCAAAATTTTGATCCAAAAACGGGACCTCGACGCGCTGCAATTTTTTAACTATCAATTTTTTAACTATCAATATCGGTTTTCCCCTACCCAAAAATATATAAAATGATACCTACAATAAATTTTCCAAATTTTAATCCAAAAACGTGCCCCTGACGCGCTACGACCTTTTAACTGTCAATATCGGTTTTCTCATACCCAAAAACATATATAAAACGATACCCCACGCTGAATCTTCAAAATTTTGATCCAAAAATGTGACCCCGACGCGCTACAACTTTTTAACTGTCGAAAAAATCGGTTTTCCCGTAGGTACTCAAAAACATATAAAATGTTACCCCACACTGTATTTTCAAAATTTTGATCCAAAAACGTGACCTCGACGTGCTGCAATTTTTTAGCTATCAATATCGGTTTTCCCCTACCCAAAAATATATAAAATGATACCTACACTAAATTTTCCAAATTTTATTCCAAAAACGTGCCCCTGACGCGCTACGACCGTTCAACTGTCAATATCGGTTTTCTCATACCCAAAAACATAAAACGATACCCCACACTAAATTTTCAAAACTTTAAGTGTAAAAATTGGTTTTCCCTTACCCAAAAACATATAAAACAATACCCCACATTGTATTTTCATAATTTTTACGCAATATTTTCAAAATGTTGACCCAAAAACGTGGCCCCGATGCGCTACGACCCACGCTAGAAAGTTCAAAAGCTTTTCAACTCTCCACAATAAAATTATAAAGATTTTGGTACCACCATAAGTTTTCTACGACGTCTGAGAGTGCATATCTTGTATAGGTACATGAAAACAGATACACAAAAAATCATCGCATGATTTCAATACTTTGGCATTCTAATGCGAGCCGAAGTAATACTAAAAAAAACTATTTAACACAGTCGCTTTTTAGAAATATCGTCACTTTACACTTTTTGCTCATTTTCAAGGGCACGCTAAGGGTTAAACTGAAGCCAGCATAAAATATTGTTGGAATTTTGTTATATTTTAATCATCATTGCCTGTATCATAAGTAGTTGCTACCCTCTTTGTTTTCCAAACTAGGCCTAATTCTCTCTCTACCTGATCTATAATCTTTTTAGGCCTTACCAGTTTTCTTCTGTTTGTTGGGTTCTATTTTACGATGAGTTTCATTAGGCTGTTCTCTCAACTCATATTTATCTTGTTATGCCATTATTTTATTTAATTGATTTAAAATGTGATTCATGGTTTGACTTTATGACATAGGCTACTGTGATTTGGTTAGAGTTTATATTTTAGAAAATGTATTTTGATTGAGATACAAGATGTAAAACTGAATGTTATGTCACTATTGGCTTTGGCCTAATTACTGAATTCTTATTTTGCTGCACTATTTTGATCAACATATTTCTTTGTTTTTGCAGTTATGTCATTCAGAGGAGGAGGAGGTGGACGAGGTGGTGGTGGAGGATGGGGTAGAGGAGGTGGTGGAGGAGGAGGTAAGCAAAGTTAAAGTCAAAAAATATGAATACATCTTAAAGTCTTTTAAATCTAAATGAATATTTACCTGTATCCACATAATGTTGATAAAAATCGTTTTCATTTTCTTCTCAGGAGGTTTTCGTGGAAGAGGTGGTGGTGGGAGAGGAGGTGGAGGAGGATACGGCAATCGCAATTTCGATCAAGGTCCACCTGAACATGTAAGTTTGGACCAAAGATTATTATAACAAACAATGATGCTTTGTTTTTGTGCTAAATGTAGGCTACATATTTCCATTTGATAAATTTAGAACATGTTTTGAGTAAGTTCTTTGTCTGAGTGTCTTTGTTCTGTGTTTGGTTATGTATAATCTAATTTGTATGTGTGTTCGCTATGCATACCCAGAAGTCAGTTAGGTACCAAATTTGGCGTAGCGGTTAATTAGCACAAGAAGCAGCTAACATCATAATAATTATTTTAATTACTTATATTTTAAGAGGTTAAAACTGGTTAACAACCCTAAAACCTTTATTTCCCATAAGGATAGAGAGCTGAAATTTTGCACAATTGTTTTTTGATGATACATAAACAAAATTATAGTCTTCTCATTTTGATTGCGTATAAGAAATGAAAATAGGTATACCAACCCCTAAAACAATAAATACTCATTATTTTATTTATTTTACTTCCAATTCTTAAGGCTGTAAAACTGAAATTTGGTACATTTATTTCATAAACATTATGTATAAAAGTAAACCCATCAATTTTACTACCGTCTAAGGGCTTAACTATCCCTTTAATCTAGTATAGTGTACCCTTCCTATCACGTTCACCGTCGACTATAAAATAAAGAGAGACACGACAATGAATGTGTTTTACAGAATAAAGGGTTTATTGGCTTATAACATACAAATTAGGTTACTGTAGTTACATTAGTTTTTTTTTTTTTTTAATCTCGGGGTTAATGTTTTGGTTACCGGCTAGCTTAAACTGTTATAACAAAATACAATTGATTCTTCAAAAAAGTCATTAACAATTCATAATGTTCGATTCTTAAATACTAAAACAATATTAACATTAAAATTGATGATTATTTATAAACTTAGGCCTAATGAAAGTGAATGATTATTATGGGATGATTAAAGGTTGAATTGATGGATGATTACAATTTGGACTTAAACTAAAAGGTTATATTAAATTTAAAAGCTTGTCTTTGGTTGAATTTATATCTTAAGATTGAGGAGGTGGATGGATATTTGGTCAGTTGACTATTTGGAGATTTTCAATGTGAAATGGTGCTTGAAGGTAATACATGTGAAGCGATGCCAGAATTATTCAAAGTTGCACTCACCAAATTGAATGAAGGTTCATAATAATAACGAAATGTAAAATATCAATAATTACCAGTGTGTTGATTCAATTATTATAATACATTACTGGATATTGTGTACTTGCATGTTGATGGTAATGAAAATGGTTTATTCTCAATTCAGAACAGTAAACTTGACTCTGCTTTGCACCTCACCATTTTTTTTTTCTTTTTTCCTCCCTCTTGCCCCTTTCTTCTTCCTCTCTCCTCAACCAATGCTTCCTTTTCTCTTTTCCATTTGGATTGGCCTAAATCTTAAGCCTATATGATTTTACAATTATTATGAATGATTTTATATTAAGGTATGGAATGGGATATGAAGTTAATGGGGTATGTGTATTTATATTGGTGCTATCAGGGATTGGTGGTTTATGAAATGATCCCTGAAATGATGTGACTACTGTTTACTTTGTATATTCGAATTTTGTATCATTACA